>VYXH01010598.1:59445-71642 GCA_013397275.1 Burhinus bistriatus
CTTTCCCCGAGTAATCCGCCCCAGGCCATAGCCCCAGCAGGGCCCCTGGGCGCGCTGAGTCTGGGTGGACTCAGAGGGTTTCCAGCTGGCCCAGGCAGGCCAGGGTGGTCTGTCTGCCGGCAGGCCTGCCCTGTAGACAGAGGCAGGGGTTGGGAAGCCGTCCCCCTGCTCCCTTGTGGGCCCGAGCCGAATTGAGGATGGCCCAATAAACAAGGGGTGGGGGCTTTCCTTGTGCACTGCAACTGCACTTTGGCTTTCTTGAGCTAGCTCCCAGTGAGAAGGGATGGGCTGCTTTTATGTTTTCTCTTGCTTTTTTGGTCTCCTGTTAGGGCAGGCTGTCTCTGGAGAGCTGTTAAGTGTGGACTGGCTTTCAGGGCTTTCTCCTAGCTAGCAGCCGCTCTCTGTGAAGCCAATTCAGATTGCTTGCACTTCACAACGTGAAGAGGTTTCTTCACATGACAATAATAAAGTATTTTTGCACTTTATAGCATGTATCTCCTCTCTGGACTCCAAACCCTTGGGGAAGGTCTTTATTCATACCCTTTCTCTCCCTTCTCCTCCCCACCTTTCCACACAGCACTCAGGGGGCCCATGCCTGGTGCATGTCCTACTCTTTGAGTAATTTGTTAATTTCTATAGGGAGAGACAGCAGTTCAATGACACAAATCTAGTAGGACTGTTGGATAAAGAATTTATATTGGTGTATATAAGAGCACAGAGCAAGGCAGAAAACAAAGGTGTTAGAGAAGTGAGTTAGGAAAGACTGGCTACTTGATGCTCCCATGTTCATCTTGTATTTGGTTGTACAGGGAGTGGCCGTCCATTCTGCCTGAAGGAACATTTGCTGAAGCAACCAGTCTTCTGAGAGGAGAAGAGAGTCATCCAGTCTCCCACTCCACCGTATCTGAATGGTAAAAAATACATAAAGAAATGATCTATTTTTTTTTTTTTCCAAATGGGGAGTAGAGGTGGTTTTGCTGCAGCAGAGCAGGGAAACCTGTCCTAGAGGAGCCTGCAGGCATCAATAAGAGGTACAGATGTCATGATCTCCCCGTAACCACCTTTTTCTTAGGTTTGCCATGTGTGACATTGTTGGGACCCCTGGACCAAGGGGGCAGTGTAATTTGCACAGGAGTGTCACTCAGCAGGAGGATGCTGGTGTGGCCACCATGGACAAGGCCAGTGTGGCTGTCTGTTCCTCCAAGTGGGCTGGTGGGTCTCTACATTTCAGAGACTGCTCGTTGTGATCAGAATAACTGCTGCAACCCTGCAGAGGAGGTGGGGTAGAAATGTGGGTCTTTCCTACATCCCCAGCAGAGCCCAGCACTCTTGAGGAACCTGGAGGTGAACACAGCCACCTACCGCCTTCTCTGACTTTTCTGTATACTTCCGCAGATATTGCAGTCTTCCTCATTGTCCCTTCTTGCCCAAACCTAGTGAAAAGCCAGATCCGAAACTCCCGTTGCTGCCTCAGGCTGTTTACCATTAGTTCTACAGCAAAGCTGTAGAATTACTTCTCATCTTCCATGGCCCTGCAGTCTGACGCAGATGGAAGGAGAGGGTCACAAGCTAAGTCTTTGTATGTCCTAACTGAATGGGAATGGGTGAAAAGGCAGAACAACTTCTTTCCCAGCTGCCCAAGTAGCTTAAAAGAGATGCACAGTTAAAAGGCAACTGGCTAAAGCTGGGCACTGACAAGAATAAGAATGTAGAATATTGGCTACTGAGATAGTTAACGGTAATGAATATGTGGAAACTATTTTGAGTTTTCATTCTGAGGAAGCTCTGCCCTTGTTGGTTTTCTTCAAGATAGCTCTGCTTACATTTCAGCACATCCTGGGGTTACAGGATGCAGAAGGCTTTTGATTATAAGACTTGAGATATCTCCCAAGGTCTTTATTATTCCTCATGGTCTCTTGGGTTCATTTATAATTTTGCCTTCTTTTTGTGTAATTTTGTGCTATTTTTCAAAAAAAACCTAAGGAAGATAGGACATCCTCAACTTAAAATACCAAAGGAAGCCTGTCTTTTTTCCCAACTTCACTGTCTCTATTTGCATGGAAGCCAGACTGGGTTGCACCAGTAGTCAAAGGTCCTAAGTTGAGCAATTGATCAGAAACACACTGGGACATCCACATGTTGCAACCTTCCCAGACTTAGCATTTCATTCTCTTCGGGGCTGTCTCGCGCTTCTTGAGGGAGGTGACTACAGCTCAGGAAAGGGCTTAAGAAGGAGAGTATGGCAATCCTTTCCCAAATTCTTCAGCCTCTTGTCTTTACAGCAGTGTGCAAAAGTGCATGTGCGTTCAGCTTTCTCAGGTTTCCCAGCCTTTTTTGGAAGTAGCAGATACTGCTCCTAAGCCAGAGGTCCATAAATGGATGCATGATAATTCTTGGTGTCTCTGTGAATCACTCCTTTTGAGATGCAGAAAACAAATGAAATGGTTAAGAAAAAAAGAAAGCAAGCGTGCATAAGAGAGTAGACTGTGGGAGTGCCCTAGGCAACCCACTACAGATCTCAGCACAAGGGTAGGTTGCAGCGGAAGGATAATTTTGGCAAATGCAGAGGTAGGACCCAGAGTTGCAGCCTTTTCTTTCCCTGTATCCTACTCATGGCTGGCTGCTCTCCCCCCACCCAGCAGCTATAGCCTCTCTTACTCCATGGGAACAGTGGCAACATTCTCTGGCACGGCCGTACGGCAGGCAAGAGCTGCTTGAGCAGTCATTCCTCACCACGTCTGCCTAAACTGAGTTTATTTGAGGGAGTTGGATGGAAGCATCTGGCAGCTCATTCTTGGTCTAGCCGACTGTTGCTTCCTGGGAAAACTAGAGGGACATTGGTGACAAAAGGGGTCGATACTTTCATAGCTGCACACATCACAGGCGCAAGGAACTGTGTATCAGAGCTCAGTGTACGTGATTACCTTTTGCAGTTGTCCTACAACAGATGATTGTGTCTGTTACTGCTTATGTAGAGAATCTGCAAACATGTGTAACCTGAGGTTCAACAAGCTGATAGGCTTGGCAGATACATGCACATTCTTGCCTGTGAATCTTAGCTGAGCTCTCAAGTATGATTGCAGTGGTACAGCACAGGCCAGATTCTAATCTCATTTACACCCTTGCCAATGCAGAGTAAGTTCACCGATGCCAGAGTGTGGGCCTAAAACCTGTCCAGCTGTGGCCTAAGCTGGAGTTTCATTGATGAGAAAGAGTTGCATCCAAACCATTTCCTACAGTGGACTGTGCATAATGAACCAGAATAATTGAACAATTGTAACAAAAACACAGGCGTAAGTCTGGACTCTTGGACTGGTTTGAGATCTGGGATAAATGTAGTAAATTTATAACTATTCCCTATCCTGTGGCTGTGCTCTTTTCTTCTTCTTCTTTTTTTTTTTTTAAATCCACAATATCCATAGTAAAGTTTTGCCAGGTCTGACAGTAAGTGGGATGTTCTATTCAATATTTACTTGAGAGGCTTCTGATCTGTAGATGTAGGATACACAGGAACATCATCAGAGGTAGTAAGTCACGTGATATCCAAGCCTCCCTCTTCCAATGTCAAGGAAAGTTTCTGTTGATGCAACATGCACAAAGGTGCCCAATACCTACATTAGATTTTCTTTTAGGTCCTCAGGGTGTTAATTATTCCAGCTTAGACTGAATTGTACCTTAGCAAAGTGGGTCAAAATGGCTTAAGCTATTGATATGTTACACAGCTACTGATATCTTACACAATTTTCTGATTTGGCCTCTTCAGTGTGGACGGAGATTGAAGATCTGCACAAGAGCTGTTTGTGTGTAAAAAGTCAGGAGCTGCAGCACTGTAGTAAATTGAAGAAAGAGCTGGAGAAGAGCAAATGGAGAATGAGAGGAATGGGAAGAGGGTGGAGAAAAGTTTAAAAGCAAGATGAAGAGAAGGAAGAAGAAGACTCCACAGGGTCAGACAAAATCTGATAAACTTTGACAAAAACCTCAACATACTTGGAGGTGTTTTCTAAACCTTCTAACCTTGTAACATTTTCCCATCAGTAGTCCAGAGGTGAAGTGATTTATGAATATACATGTTTACACAGTTCTCTGTGAGCATCTTGATAAGGTAAATATATCACCCAGCAGGAGGCTACAGTGCGCACTAGTCTCCTTCCTCAGAGAGAAATTCAGTGTTGTGGGCCCCAGCTATCCCTTTCTGACATACACAGGGCGTGCAGTTTAGTTCTTCATTAAAAAATGTCCCATTGAGATGTTTAAATACAGATCTCTCTGTAAGGGTGAATACATTGAATTGCTCTCCATCCAATTCTTCTCCATTTAATTGGTATAAAGCAGCTTCCCCTTGGCTACTTCCTCCCTTGAAATTACATAAGTAGCCTCACTAGAACGGCATAGGTAAATATTTTACACTGCGCACCATGGATTAGGAGCACAGCTCCCATTAACCAGAGCTGGAAACATGCAGCTGATTTTCCCCTTGCACTGTGCGAGAAACATACCCTACAGGACACAGAGACTGGGCTCCCAAGTGCCACCTTATGAAGAAGGTGCGGAACACTTTCATTTAATACTGCATGTATTTCCATTAGCAGAGTCAATTGCTCTCCATCCTCAGTTTTAAGACTCCCTGTTTCTCTCTATTACAGCTCTGTTTCCAAATGCCTGCCAATCCTCCCTAGTCCTTCCATCTGAGCCTGCAAAGTTTTGATGATATAATACCACAGCATCTTGGCTTTCATTTGGTTTAAACTTTGTGTTCTCAATTACAGATGTGCTGAACACTGAGCACTTCTATTTCTCATGGGCTTACTACTGCTTAGGAAAGCTTATGTGCCCAATGTATTGTCAGTTCAGGTGGCAACTTAAGGGGTACTAGTAGAGCAGAGGCCTGAGTATCCTGAAACCTGCAAAGCACATGGGGAAAAAACACGTGGCTGCTACTTCGATTCAGAGCACCACAGCAACTATCCACACTGGCACAGCTCCTACAGAGTGGAAAATTTATGTATCTGTGTAAAAAGTAAGCAAAAACCAGAATATGTTCATCCCACGTGTAAAAATACAGCTGTGGTTAAAATGCCATACGCTGTGGGCTGCTATTACTGTGGAAAGTGGCGTCTCTGCTACCTGCATGGATATGATGTGTCACTTGCCTGGTATTGACTTTCCTCATTTACAACTGCGTTCCTTGATGCCACCACACTTTGTCTTTACCACATAGATAACACTTCCTGCCTAGGAAATTTACAAAAGAAAATGGTCTGTTCCAAGTAGTTTTTGCAGGTGAGGTTATGTCATGGCAGCTAGTAACAAACTTGAATTTCCACTTACGAAAACATCTGAAAGCTTTTTAAAAATTCTAATTCAAAAGTTTAACTTTCAGAAAAGTAAATTTTAATTTTTATGTAGCAATTTAAAAAGTACACAGAGAAGTGTTGTACTCCAAACATGTAAAATTCCACAATGACTTAAATAAGCTAAGTGCTTTACTTCAAATTTCAGCTCAGTTAGAAATGGTAGATTATACTTACTATTTGTATGAATGTATGAAGTGAAACAAAATTAATCAAAATGACAGAAAACATCAGAAAAATATTTTTCCTTGATCAGGATGACATACATCAACTTTATCAAACAGCAACAGTGATCGAAATAGTTCCTCTTGCCTTTTTTTTTTCACTCAAAATCACTCACTTAAACCTGTTCTTCAAAAGTGTTTTGATTTTTTTTTATTTAACCACATACCTTAGCAGAAATACCTATTAATTGTTTTCCCCAGCTTGATCCAGAACACAGCTGCTATGAAATTCTATATATGACCCACCTTCAACATGAAAATCTTTGCTACCTCCTTGCTGATCCTGTCTTTTGTTTTGAGTTCTTTGCTAATAAGTAATGAAAATGTTACAGCCTTACAGCTTGTTTTGTGGTTGCAATTACGTAATCATTATTAATGAAGCAACAATGTCAAAACTGTGTGAAACCAAACTCACATTTAAGCACTTACAATAAACAGATATAAAACAACAGATGTCTCAGTTTTTGTTCTCCAATGATTTCATCCCTTGTTAAAAATAAACGTCTGGTTTAAAAAAGAAAAGGGCTTTTCTGAACTCTCACAAATTAATTGAATCCAGAGCCTGGTGATACAACTAAAGAGTTCTCTTTTTTCTTTTTTTCTTCCCAAAATTTCTTTGTGGGAATACTTCTATTCAGTAAGCAATAAATTCACTTCAAAGCAATCCAGAAATTCTAGGAAGTCAATGGTGTAATGGTCATCTACCCAAGTTGAAGCGTTGGCTGCTGATATCAATCAGAGATGTAGCCAAAGTGCCAGGCTTGCCTCCAGACTTGAACACCCTAAAAAGATTTTAGGACAGAGATGGTTTCTGTCCACCGTTTTGGTTCAGCCAACTGATACTGGTCAGTTAAAAATGTTGGTTCAGATTTGGGTCAGAACTTGTCAATAGGTGCAGGGAGGTCTCTAGATCTGGGGAAACTCAGAAAGCCAGCATTCAGTTTTATGCAAACATCAAAAGTCCAGATGCTTATTTGAAACATTCACATCTGTTGAGTCTGCAAAACTGGGCTGGAAATGTAGCTGGAATAGGTTTCCCTGCAAGATTTCATAGAGTTCATAGCTGAACTTGTGGCCAGAAATACCAGAGCTTCTTTTGGTATTTGAGCACTTTTTATTCCAGTGCTAACTAGGAATGTGTAGGTTACAGTTAATGAGCGGGTGGGATATGCAAAAATTTTAAAACTTTGCAAAGATTCAGATCGAGTGAACAGGCACCGTGAACAATAAAATACTTAATAAGAAATGAAAACTCTACTAGCAATTCATGAAGTAAAGCAAAAATGTATTAGAAGCTGGATAGTTTTTTATTTTTCTGAAGGGTAAAACTCAATCTACTCTTTACCACTAGAAAATATTTGGTAAATTATTTTTTTGGAACAAAAGCATAGAAAAACACCCACTTTTTTTAAATTTTTGTTCGGTTTCCTTGTGAATATCAGTGTCCAAATTTAGGATTTGGACAATACCTCCCTCCCCCTCCCCCCCCAGTCCCTCTGGCACTGGAACAAGTGCAAAACAACTGTCTGTGCACTTTATTGCAAATCTTGCACAATTTTAAACACACAAACCAAGGTTCTTGCAAATTGCATTCTGAGAATATAGAACATTTATGCTTACAGCACTATAAGCAATGACAAGATGTTTTGAACAATCTGTTTTCCCAAATTAGATTAACATCATGGAGCAGCACAATCTGCTCATTGACACCAAAGGGA
This sequence comes from Burhinus bistriatus, assembly GCA_013397275.1. Taxonomy (NCBI): domain Eukaryota; kingdom Metazoa; phylum Chordata; class Aves; order Charadriiformes; family Burhinidae; genus Burhinus; species Burhinus bistriatus. The sequence goes on from VYXH01010598.1 coordinate 66,739, forward strand.
CAAAAAAAATCAGTGTTTTTTGTCCTCCTGCAGGACATTGCTTTGGCAATAGACATTCACTGTCTATGTCATCATGAAGGATGTGGTGCACTTTTAGAGCTGCTGTTCTTTAGAAGGGACACCGGCTTAACAAAGCTCTGCTGATAACGAAGCAGTAAAAATACAGGCAGCAACTGAGGGTCTTTGCCGGCATTGTGCTCCCTGGTCATACCACATGCTACATGCAATGAACTTTTAAAGGTGATGGGTGAATAAAATTGCCTACCACGTTTGTCTGCACTTAAGTAGCAGTACATGACATGCCTTATGTCACTACTTCAAAAAAATTCACAAAAAGCTTCACCAGTATAAAAGATTAGCAAACAGCTAATGCAATCTTTTTCTGCATAGTACCCTTGAACCTTTGCTGTGGAAACAGACTTTCCCACCATAGCTGAAAGTAACAATAACCTTCCCCTTTTGTGCAGCCACTATTACAATCATACCAAGTTTGTGCATTGTGTAAGTACTGTCATATTCACACTTGTACTGTTAATCCCGGGAACTACCAATTAAACTTCTTTCTAAATTTATTTATTACATACTTTCCTCTGCAAAACACAATTTTTATTACCTGACAGAGCAAAACCAAACCCCAGGAAACTGAAACTGAGAGTGACCTATAGTTTTAACCTTCAATCAACATGAAAATGGGTGACTACTTTGTTTTGCTGGGTTTTGCACATTACAATTGTAGTTACAAAGAAATTCCTTGAAAGTATGTGTTGTGTTGAGTGGCTGCATGCAAACAACTTTGGAACTAACTAACTTTGATCTTTGACTTACAGACTACGGGGCAAAGGTTAAAATCACAAGCTTTGTTGTCCTGTTGGCAGCAGTTCCTTTTGAAGCTTCCTGCTTCCAGTGAAAGTGATATACAGTAATATACACAAATCTCAGTGTCTTTGAGTGTGTTTGTAAAGGAAAAAATTATCAATCTTGTAACTTTTTGGTTACTTTCTATAGATAACATTAGGAAGAATCTGACTGGTTTTGCATATATATGTACACGTAGAAATTAAAATTAAGCTATTCTCAAAAGACATATTTGCATGCATAGGTAATGTGCAAACAAAGAGGCTAGCTGGCTATTTGCAGATTAACATAAGGAAATTTGGTTGACTACTTATTTGTGCAAGATAGAAGCTCAATTTAATAATCCAGGTTAGAAAAATTTGATCTTAAGAGACTTTGTTAAATACTTAGACGTTGTCATTCTAATGTAGATATTTTATAACAAATCTATTGAAATGAGCCAAAGAATAAAAAAGGGTGTTGTAACTGTAATGGGAATCCAGTGCATGAAGACTTTGCACTGCTATGAACAAACTGTGCTTATATTGCCTTTTACATACAAAAAAATAATTAAGTATGCTAAAAGAATTTACTGAAATCTTATAATACCAGGAATTTTGACTGCCTTGGCAAAGTGGAAACTTCACAATTACTAGACCTTAATGTTGGGACATTTGCCTACCCTCAAGCAAAGCCCTTAACAGCATCTAGTCCTTAAGTTGCTGTCTGAGGCAGACCTTGCAGGCCAAGACACAGAGCAACAGTCAGTGTTGTGAGGTTCTGTGCTATTAATCGGCAGAATTCTCCTTTATATGTAGCTAAAGAATTACAGCTGTTTCGTACAATGGGTAATAAATGGACAAGACAAAACAAATGAGCAAAGCAGTCCTGTCCTGCTCCACCCCACTCCCTGATCCTAATTATCCCGTCTCTTGCAGCATGTCAGTGCCATTAACTTTAGCTGGGGTTTTTGTGTGCAAGTCTTGGGACAGTTGCATCCCTGAGAAAATACACTGGTGACATAAGCACAGCCAAACAAATAGCTGGAGTGTAATTTTCTGAGACGTTCTCTAATTTACTCCATCTCCTCTTTTAAACTGACTTCCTCTCACTCATGTAAACTGTTCCAGACCTTTCTTTCCCTTCAGCACAAAATATTAAAAACACCAAATGCCAAAATATGGCACAAAATGTACCCCTTTACAGCCATTTTCTAGCAAGCTTTGGCCACTATTTATTTCACTGCTGAATTTCACCTAGAGGCATCCATGGCAGATACAGCTATCTTCACTGGTTCTGGCTTTGCTGTGTGTTTTCCAACATGTATTTTCCCATCGTGATGGCTGGGTGCCTCTCACAGGAACCCCAGGTAGTAGAAAGCCCTTGCTTACAGAAAGCTCAAATGGAAAAAATCCAAGCTGCCTTCTAAACACTTTAAAATAACACTTTCTAATGCTTCCTACGGGTGATGTTGACACATTTACAATGTTGATTTAAAGGCTAGGGGGAACATAGTTCTTCCTGACAAATGTAAAGTTACTAGCCCACCCTATCAATGGAGCCATGCTGAAATGGCTGCCAGCCGATCTCGAGTGCCAGGTACTTAAAACTCAAAAACAGGCAGACAGTGGCCTCCGTGGCTGTGAGGAAAACCTTTGAAGGCTACCCTGCTTTCTGCCCCTCCAGGCTGGAGTCACAGTCAATACCAAGCACTGATACTGCAGTTCCTGAGATATTTGGCCCAACAGTTTTTGAACTTTCTGTGAACCACTTTAGCCCAGTTTTGCTGCACCAAAGTGCATGCTAAAGATTTCCTTCATTTCTTTACCCCATCCTTCATTCACAGTTCTTTGCTGGAATTAATCTAACTGTAAAGGTTTGTCAGTCTTCAGATGTTCTAATTTCTCAATCACCTGGTCTGACATGATCCTGATTTTCTTCAATATTTCGTCTTCCACCCCTGGGAAATTTATGTCTGTTCCTGGCATTTGTCTCCCATCTTCCTTTGTGAACACAGAGGGGAAAAATTCATTTAATTTCTTTCTCTCTCTTTTTCTTTTTTTTTCCTCAGCAAAGTCTTCTTCTGTCAATAAATTACTCCTGCCACATCCTGGAGGCCAGTTGTCTCTTCCTTTGACCGCTATGTTTCTTATGGTTTAAAAAAAAACCTTACTAATCTTTATCTAGGTAGCAAGCTATTTCCATTCTTCAGCTTTCCTTTTCTTATTTTGGTTTCTTGCTTCCATTCAGTCCTTTCCACAGTCCACTTTGGTCTTGATCTTCTAAATTTTTCACATGTCCTTTCTTCACTGTTGATTAGTTTTTCATTTCCTTGTTCTTTATTAGGTGTTGGCAACTCAGCACTGTAGGTGGCATTTTCGTCTTTCCTCTCCCTTCCCTCATCCCTAGCCCATGCTGAACCACAGCCCAGAATGATGTCAGGAGAGCATTTAGACACCTTTCCAAGATGTGATACTGACCGCTCTGCTCATTAAAGGTCTTACGATATATTTTGCAAGAACGGGTGCATTAACCCCTGCATCCTGGACCAATTCCAAATGGAGTGATTACTTTCTGCCTGCCCAGACTCCCCTTGCAGTTTCGACGGGATAGATCAATCTCTACCTGACCTGTAGCATAGCATTGCTATCAGCATGTACCACTTTCCACTCCAGAGGTGATTCAATGGAGGCTATTTTTCTGTTACAGGAGATTCTTTTCTAATTTCACAGTGAAAACATTTTTGAAAGGAAGGTACTGATTGTCTTTATTGTTCCATGTTTCCTTCTGGTGATTTATAGTCAGAATTCTTGTGCAGCCAGTGTTATACCTGCAGGCAGTTCTTCCTTCTTTTTCTTCTCTGTTCCCAGGTGGAATGTAATGCTTAAGAAAGTGACATGCACCATCCCCATTTTCTGCTCTTTATACTCTTATTACCAGTTCAGATGATGCCCAGGTCAGGCTGTTTACATCCACCACCACAAAAGCAGCTTCAGACAGCACTTCTTGCAGTGGTCACCAGTTATACACATCTTAAAAAGGAGCTGCAGTCTTCATAGAGGGCTTTCAACTCAAAAGATTCCTCCCATGACTTCATGTATAGGAAGTACTTGCGGAAGTCAGAGAAGAGTAGGAGAGGTGTAAAGCTTGTGTTGTCAGTCTATATAGTATAAATGAAAGCAGCAAGCTGTTTCCTCAGAATAGGTGTTGGAGAAAGACTGTGTGAGTGACAAGAACCAGAGAGAAAACATTTCTAAGAGTGCTGAAAGCATCCCTTAAGTTCAAGAGTGAGCTACTAAGCAGCAGTTTATTTAGGTTCAACTCCCATGACTGGTTTGTGACCTTTGTGCTATTCTTTATTGTTCTAATATAAATGGACAAAACTGGTCCTTTCTGAATTCCTATTGTTACTAAGAGCCACATCCTGTCCACATGGCTTCTACCGAAATGACTGGAGGGCAACATTTGACATACCCCAGATGAAGAAGTCTTCTATCACAAGTTCCTTGACTGCCTTTTCACTTTCTTCCACAGTGTAGTATTTTGACTTCTGAGCTGTTAAAAAAAAAACACCTTCCTTTCATACTATTTCCTCTTTTTTTTCCCAAATTTTGCAGAACTCATGACCTGCTTTGCTTGCCCTTGCCAGCATTATCTAAAGCAACCAAGTGATCATGCAAGGCCTTTGCCTGACCACTGTCCACGAACTTTCATTTTTCACCTGTTCTTCCTCCACTTCCCTATGGTCTTTTATTATCTGTTTCACTGTTTTCCACCTGCTCATCTATATTGCTACTTTATTCCCTTCTGCTGATGTGTGCATAAGCCCACTTTCGCAGACATATATTTGGACTCTGCTTTCTGCTGGCCTGAACTCAGCATTATAGTTGTTTCTGTTCCTTACTGTATTATGACTGTAATGCCAGTCATTTTAGCCTTTTACCTGTACTGATTTTGAATTGTTTCCATATGCCTAAACTGTGGTTGATCCCTTTGTGAATGATTTTGGAAGGACTGCTAGTTGAAAAAAAAAGCAACAAACAAAAAAACCACAGGGAGTTTCAAACTCC
>VYXH01010598.1:78492-117847 GCA_013397275.1 Burhinus bistriatus
AAGAAACATCTGAACATCTGCTGGAAAATCCTAACTGGCTTGTTCAGCTGAGTTCAGCAACAGCAACAGCAGAGGAGTTGGCAGGTGTCGCCACACTTTACTTGGAAATCACTGCAGATGATCTCAAGATATAAATGAGAATAATCTGGATAGTCCCTATACCGCCTCCCCTCCTCTAGACTATTCCTCCTTCCCAGGAGACAACAACTGTATTGTGTGCTGGTTAGCTGGGGAAGGTATTAAAATGGCTAGGAGCAGGGCTGCGCATGCAAGCAAATAGCTGTATGTACCAAAGATGTCCTACTGTAGTATACTGCTTTCTTTAAAATGGCTCTGGGGTTTAAAACATAACAGAAACTACCAGTCTTCCCTACAGGAGTGCAAATAATCACCTGTGAAATAGACTTGTTTAGGGTCAGGGGAAGGATAAGAGTTAATAATACTGCATCTTTTTTCTCCAGAATTTGTGCATATGAAAATACTAGCTTTGTCTTCAGTAAGTGTTCCTCTCTCTCTCCTCTCTCTCTCCCCTACCATACATATCTGTGCATCTACGTCTCAGGCACTAAGTGTCCCTGTCACTACAATAACACAGGATTTCATGCATATATACTAAAGTTTGAAGAGGATCTCTTCATTTCTTCCCTCATTGCATTCTCCCTGAACTTACACTATTCCTGGCAGAAACTTTCAAAGCTAATCAGTCAGCAGCCCCAGTCAGGGCTTTTCACCATTTGCTCAGCAGTTCACAGTTACGTTGGCTTCATAGGCTTTCCCACTGTACCATCTCTGTTCCACAGCCTAGCCGACAGGCTCTGGACAGCAGGACAGCTAGATCCAATAAATCTGAGACCTGTCTAGGTGCTTCATTTATCAAGAGGCCTAATTTACCCAGGCCCTTTAGACTAATTGCAGATTTGCAAAAAATGCTGATAATGTAGAACAGTGCATTGTGAATGTCCCTTGCCATATTTCTGCTAATGTGTTTCATCTGGAGTACATAAAGAGACAGGGATGCTGATTTTAGACACAGCACTTTGGGGCTAATCCAGTTAAATGATTATCCCTAAAAATCTGCAGTGATGTCATTTTCCCTATAGAACTCTGCCAGTTGCCTTGTTTGCTTTATTGTGAGAAATACATGATCCCAGGCTTTAGAAGTTCACCCTATATTCTTGCTCTAATGCACTGTATCTTTCTCATTCCATTCTCGCAGCCACGCATTCCTTCTTGTTTATAATAGCCATGTTGATAGCAAATCCTTTCTTGGACTGATAAGGAAGAGGTATGCTCCTTTGCTTGATATATGCAGATATATGCAGGTACCCACTATGTTTTTCTCAATGTACAATTCCTTCTTTCCATTCCCCTCATTACTCCTTTTCCTCCAGAGACTATGATTCCACTGTGTTTTGGTCACTTTTACTACCAACACTGTGCTTATCTTTGGCCCCCTGCTCTGCACTTTGCTCCAAGGTTCATCACCACAATTTTTTCTAAGTTTCTCGTCTTCTTATCTGTCATCTATAATGCCAAAATCTTGTTCCATGGCTTTGCAGCAAATTCAACTGCCATATTCTTCCTCAGATGTCTTCTCCCCTTCCTTTGCTCCTGTATTCCTTTGTGCTTTCCTTCGTGCCCCAGGGAACTGTGTGGGGCACACACTGAACCTCTCTGTGTGGTGTGAGAAGAATCCAAATTTTGTTTCTAAAAATCTCTCTGTCCTGTAACTGATATAGTGTGCTCACTGAGGCAGGGGCCAGCTGACCCATTATGTAAAACACTAACAAATACTGCTATAATAATCATTATTATGATTACTAATAAAGATAATGTTTATAAAATGGCCACACAATTCTCGCTGATTCCTGGGGGCAGCTGCTAGGCAGTTCGAAGTGTGTTTCACTACTCCACTGACATCTTCGTGCTGACTTTTGCAATGTCGATTTTGGGGAGAAGTTAGGATCTGAAACACATAAAACATCAGGAGACCCTTATTTTTCAGTAAGTGGCTGCACAGGTCTGTGATAAGGCAGCCTCAGCCCCTCAAGCATAACCCCAGAATTCAGAGAAATTAGTATATGATGAGATGAATCCTGTCCAAACAAGGCAGGTGGATTTGCAGGGAGTAAAACACAGAGGGACCTTACAGGCCAGATACTGTAAGATACTGCTTGCTCTCAGGAGGGCAAGCTCCTCTTTTAGGGAAGTCCCTAACATTTGAAGACTGTCAGCTAAGGACACTCAGGACTCTCTGTGAAGATACTGGGTACTTCTTGGGTTTACCTCTTACTTTGTCTCATCTACCACTTTAAGGTATTGTTAAACATCCTTATGCTATCATGCTGCAGAGTGGAATAAACCAGCAGGATTCTTAAGTAGGAACAGTGAAAGAAGCAAAGTTTAGAGGCATTATTTACAGTTCTGGTATTAAAAAACCCAAAGTATCCCTTTTCTTCCTAGCCAAAAGTTCAGCTTTGCCAAGCCCTGCAGTCAGTAGGTTGATGCAACAAGATGCATCCTGTGTAGCACGGCCCTGAGACGTGTGTCAGAGCACACACACATGCACACAGTGAGAGCCTCACATTTCTCATTAGTGTTACAGGGGTGAAGGGGAATTATCTGACAAAATTCTTTTGCCCCTCTCTAAAAACTGCATCCTTGTAGCTGTATAATCTGGATAATCTCTGCTTCTAGACTCTTGCAGGCAACTTCTGGACTGTAGAAGAGCATTCAGAGTGGAGGTGGAAACTAATGAAAGTGTGGCTGACATTTTGATCACACTCATGCATATATCAAGATTATCCCACAGGCATATGTCACAGGGAGAGAGTAGTTTTTCCATATTAAAGATGGCATTAACCTTCTATCCTATCTTACTCCCTTTGCTATTCCCAAACTCTGTAAATATTTCAGATGTCTTCTGCCCCACTCCCCCACACCATTCGGCTCTGTTAAAAATGGCAAGATGATGAAAACCCCAAATTTGATCCAGGTCCTTCTTTGTCTCTAAGGTAATTAAGTCTCATTCCTTTTTTGTGCTTAGAGTCAAAGGAAGCTGATTGTTAAACATCCATCTCAAGTTGCTCTTGTGACTCCCAAAGAGGCACCAGCCCTCAGATTATCCTCATACAGACCCCTCAGGGGAACCTTGGACCAGTCAGTGTTTGCTCCATACTACGTTTCATGCTGCCATTCACAAATGCATTGTGGGCAAAAATAAATAAGTAAATGAGATGCTGTCTTTTTTGGGAAAGGTTGGGACTTTAGAGAAAAAGCAGTTTTTTGCAAGTCTGGGATGGTGTCAATCCACTGGTATCTGGGAAATATTCACTACTGTTCACTGTCATCCATTTGCCCATCCCACATCTGTGGAAATGCCACATTGAATGGGGACTGTACCACAGTATTTGGTCAGGAGATGAGAGAAATCATTGACCAACTGACTGAGAGTTTTGGTAATAAATGATATAGTAGCTGTCATGGAAAGTCAATAGGAATTTTACTGTAGCACTCAACAGCAACACATACGTATTCCTAAGTTCTTATCTGGTAAGTACTTTTATCTTTAACTTAACAAGAAGAGGAAATTCACCCTGACTAGAGATTTTGACACATTACGCTGCCTTGTCTAAATTTCCCTAATCAGGGGACAGGTCCCAGACCGGTGTCGCATAGGGACAAGTCAAGCAGCTTCAAGACAAGTTTTGACCCAGCCTCTCTAAGAACTGTCACTTACTACAGAACTATGGCTCTCCTCAGAACAAAGACATGAGAATATTTTTGTGCCCACAAAAGCATCAGTAAACCAAACTGTGCCTTAGAATGAGCTGCTTAAAAGTAGAATGAATCCATATATTGAGAAACTAGGTTACTGAAAATAAAAATGATGATTTGAAGCTTCAGAGGTAGTCTTCCTATGAACCTTTTAGGCTGTATATAAGTAGAAGAAAATCATAGCAGCAAGAAGACTTTTTTTTCTCTGTATTGATTTTTGTTACATTTCTGGTGACTTACTGAGAAGACAGCCAGGAGCAATTTATAAGTACAGTAACACCAGCAGACTCCAGAGCACTGGTACTGAAGTGCCACAGGTTGTACAGGATGCAAGGATAATTCAGTGCAATTGTTCAACCTTACTCTATGTGGGTGAAATTCAGTATTAGCCCTTTAAGTTCAGTGGGTTATGGTGTTTTACACTGACTTAAGATCTGGCTTAAAGTACTTGCAGCAGTAGACTTCATTTTATTTTATGCAGTATTCAAATAAAGAAGTTAAATAATGAAATGCATGTTATAATTTTACACCATTTTAATAAGATTATACTTGGTTGAGATGGTCATTTTTCCTTGTACCTATTTGTACTTTCCAGGACCTTAAAATTCCATCCATCCTTCAGAAACAGTCAACCCATTACCTTACACATGCAGGATTTTCCAGCGTTAGTGGAAGAGAGTCCAGCAAAATTGATGAATCGAGTTCTGTTCTTACTTGCACTCATGGAAGTTTTAAGTAATTTCAGAGATGGAGTTGATTGAAGTTATAACACTGTTGGTAAGAGTTTCATACCTTACGGAGATTTTATATCAATGTAAGATTTTTACCTTGCATGTGGATTGTTGTGGCCAAAAGTAGTAAAATACCTTTACTCAAGTGTTTGCTGATAGCATTCATTTGTCCTAGCAAGACAGCATGTGAAGCAACAGGAAAAAATTCAGAAATGTGTTTTTCTTCCAGAACTCAGAAAATGGATTTGCCCTTTAAGACTGATCATTAAGGTTGAGTTCCCTAAATTATAAGCATAAATAATATATGGGAAGATTGACCTTCAGACAAAAGAAAAGATGGATGGGAATGCTCCAGAGGCTGAAGCTCAGGAGAGCAAGACCTGCACCTCTTGGTAAGCAGGCTATAGAAACAGCTTCATCTGAGGATGCATCCTACATAACTTCTGCCTAGTGGAACTGATCAGAGAAGAAAATGAAAGGGCCTTTTCTTTTAGAGGGATGCAGTGTGTATTTTGGCAACTATTACTTTCTCTCTTCTTACTGAGAAGACTCCCAGCCCCCCCTCCCCAAGGTCTGTAGTTAATCAGTGTCAACTCAGTGTGGTCATTCCCACCCAGACACTGGTCCAACCTGGGACCAGTTCAAGTGGGCAGCCTCAGAACAAATTCATGTTACTGTTGAGGGTACAGGGACCAAGTGACCAGTACTTCACCTGCCTGAATCCAGACTGCAAGAGGGAAGGCAGCTGTTGGGATGTGGGGGCAGAGAGCATGAAAAACTGCCAAAAGTTATGCGGAAGAGTCTTGTATTTATCATTCATACAAGTACACTATTGCTGTGTTGAGGTTTTGGTGCCTCCTCAAAACCTAAAATTGTCTTTGTTCTGTGCATAGTTCTGGGATTTGCAATGGGGAAATATTGCCTATTAGGGTATCCAACAAAAGTTTTTACTGATTCAAAAAATTTCTGGAGAAGGGCTCAAGATAGCTGGGTTTGTGGCTCTAACGGAGATCCAAGGCTGTTTAAATAAGCTTTGTGACTGCTCACAATATCTGGCGAAAGGATTACAGCTAAATATACACGCAGGTGGAGAAAATACTTTTGTCCTGATTCAGTGACTTACTTGGTTTTCATCCTTATTTACAAGACTGGAACAGGTATTCTGAAACAATCAGGTTTAACTCCATCCTTACTCTTTCAGTTTTCAGCTGGATTTACTCTTGATACGATCTGTTGAGAGCTGCAAAAAGGAACACTGCATTTTGAACTCCACCATGCCATTTGTATTCAATGAAGTTAGCTGATGGCATTTACCTGCTGAGCTAGTAGGTTTCAGGTATCTGAATGTCCCACTATCATGTTATACCCTCAGCAAGAAACTCCATGGAAAGCTAGAATTTTTTTAAGGACATATACAGACTCAGCTCACAGTTCCCCAGTTAAAACAGCCCTTCATCCTCAAGGGTGCCAGGGCCTCACTCCTCAAAGGTATGTAGGTACATAGCAAAGTCTCTTGGCTTTCAGCTGGAGGAGTCTCAAAACCTACCACCCAACATGTCCAATAATGCCTGAGGCTTTGCACCCAGCCTTTAAGTCTTTGCTCATGTGTGTCATCCTGATCAAATTCCATGGGACAACTTGCATAAGTAAGCGTCTGAACACTTTCTGTTGCTTGTTAGTGCTTGTGTGCTTTGATATTCAATGTGTCTAAATCACCACACAGCATTTTTATTTTTATTTTCATAAAATACTTGAATTACACTCATATGAAATATGCCTCTGGCCCCATACAGATGTTTCCAAAAAGCCTAATAACAAACAGATCACAGGGCAGAAGAGCGCATATTCTTATAGTCGCTTCCAAGCCTAACTGCTCTTCAGAGTTCTGATTACAAGAAAAGCCATGCTGCCGATGTTGTTTTAACTGTGATGTTAAAATGAAAACTCATTGTTGTATCCCAGGGGGATTCAGGAACACTGACTTTGCTGCCCATCTGAAATGGGATAATGTTCTCTATTCCTATCATGTGGGTATCAGTTCCAACTTGGAAACCAGCCTCCTCTCATAATTCAAGCTGGGGCTATACTGATGCAAACCTTCTCAGATATTATAAGCCAGTATGAGCTCAAAAAAAGAATTCACTGCTCAAGGCCAAATAGCTTCAAAGCTAACAATCCTCCAGAGTCAGTGTGAAAGTGTTGAAACTGTCAATGTCAACTTACACCATGCATAGTGAGTGTAAAACTTCAATAATGACATCATGGAGAAAAGGACAAAGGGCAGGCACTACACAGAAAAATGCCAGTGCTCTTCAAATCTTTGAAACCTTCAAGGATTTATCTGGACTAACACTTCTACACATAGTCATTGGGGTCTTAGGCTATACTGATTAAGGATTTAGCTTATTCAAAGGCTCTCACTGATAGCAAGGATGACAAGGTTTCAGCAGTTATATTGGATTCCATTAGCTTTCACTTAAAAAAACATACCCAAAACCCCCTCAGGATCCTGGTCCTTTTTTTTTTTTCTGCCTCTCATTTTCTTTCTTTGTGCCAACCTTTATTTTTTTCTTTCACACACACACACAAACACATGCGCACGTGCACACACACACACACATTAATATATATTAATGTCTGGGTTTGATTCACAAACAGGTTTTGCAGCACTTATGCTCTCAGTTCTCAGAATGCAGATCCCAGAAGAATTGAATCAATTCTTCAGGAATTCCCTGAAGCACCACATAACGTGTTCGCTCATTTCAGCTGCACTTGGGGCAACAGATACACTTTTAAAAGGGGGAAAACGTATTAGAGAAAAAGGGAAGGGTGTTCTAGTAAAGATCAGCTAATCAAGAGAGAAATTAAAAAGTGAGACTCAGTGTCGTTTTGGTTTGTGGGATGAGGACCTATCCAAATGTTTTGAGTGCAAACTGCGTAAGTGTAAGTATAATGAAAGACAGCCATGCTTCCTTTGTACCATGGTTTTCAGAGACTCAGCCTCAGAAGAAGAGCAAAGAGATGAAAGAAGTGAAGAAGTGCAGGAGGAACAGTTCCCTCTCTCCTCCTCTCTCTCTTTTATTTGTGAGAAAAGAAACAGAAGAATCCTTGTTGTACTGTGCACTGTGCAGACACGCAATAACCATTTAAGCCCCATGCTAAAATAGCTTCCTTGAAAAGAGACAATTATAATCTCTTGTTTAACAGATGGCAAAAGCAAGACCAAAAAAGATTATTTAAGAATTTTTTAATAATTTAATTAGCCTCCTATTATTCAAGAGCTTGTGACAGGGTGATGGATGCAGGCCGCCTGACTCTTAACCCAGCACCTGAACCCTGAGCTCCTTCCTCTATTATTTGCAGTTACCTTCATTGTTTCTACTTTCCCTGGTAGGTACCCCCAGTTTCCTGCCACCTCAGCTGCCCCAGCACCCTTGGCACAATTCAGTTGCTTCACACAGGTCTTTCTGTGGTGCCACGTAAGCCGTGCTGGTATACCCATGACACCGGCAGGGAGCTGGCTGATCTGACACGGGGCCTGTGGGAGACCTATGACCTTCTAAAGCAGCAGATGCACGCCAGACAGTGATACATAAGAATATCTGAAATGGCACTAGGCATCTATGTTTGGGCAACAGAAGTGTACCACACATAGAAGTGTTGCTTTCCTGAGGAGTTGTGGGAACTGTTGCACAATATTGCCTGCTGCACAAGACCCAGAGGTCCTGATCCCACCCCACAGTAGTGAAGGATGGATGACTGCTCCTGAAATACTGTAGCTCAGGGACCCCAGTGCACACTCTTACAGGGTTGCCAAGGATATTCTCTAGCATTACCTGCACTGTCATGGAAAGACCATGCACTTGTTCTAGAAAACAGTCTGTGCCATTGTAAAAATACAGTCAACGATAGGGCGCAGAGAACTTTTGGAATCCATCAAAGGCACCTATGCATATCCCATTATTACAGTTCAAGTAGCTTTCCATGTATCAACAACACTCATGTGAGACAAAGAAGGCCTTTCAGAAAAAACAGAACCAGCTGAGAGTTGTCCCTTTGTCACACAGAGCAATAGGAGGTCTAAGGGGACAGTGGGACACAGTGGAGGGAGCTGGAAGTTACTGCAGTCTTACCCAGCTCTGGAATGGAAAATAGTAAAGCTAGATGTGTGGGTTACTCAACCCAAGCTAATAAATTATTCTGAGAGGCAGGGTGTGTTCTTCTAATACAGTTACACTGCTGAAGGCTTCAGACCATAATGCTCTGTGGGATAGAGCTGCAGATCTGTACTAGCACAAGGGCGCCCTGCATGATACCCTGGACAGCAGCAGCCTGGAGGTACTCCATGTGGTTTGCAGGTTCACCTGGGAATAGGACCAATCAACAGCCACAGTGGCCAACTTTTCTGGGGTTTCTAGGGAGATATTCAGATTATGGGATGACTTCTGCAGTTTTTGGTCCAAGTTTGGTCCAAGGGCTCCCTGACTCCTGTACCACTGGCATCCACATTTTGGCGCCTTGCAGAACTCACAAATTTGCCAGTGTGCCATAGAGTCTCCTACTCCAGATGCACCAGAATGCCACTGTCCTGGGGCTCATGACCTCTGGGCTTTTAACAATATTTTGAGGGTTTATTTTTCCACATTCTTATTGTTATTGTTGACTTGAACCAACTGCTTATTTTTCTTGCAGCATTTGGTCTCCTTAAGAAAGAAATTAGCACAAAAGGAATGAAGGGGTGAAGGGTTATGACAGCCATGGGAGTGGACAAGAACAAGGGGGAGGTGGGAATACTCTACCTCTTCTGCAACTGTTCTCTTCTGTGCTAATGCACGTGTTTTTGCTGAAGGGACTGCACCAAATTGCTGACTGTTTAAACATTTATGAGGGAGGCTTCACATATATTCTGTGAAGTGATCACCTTATACATGTTTTCTTTTGGGGTCGCTATAATAGTTGTGTACAAAGGCACCTACACAGCTGAGTTAGCTGCTGCTGGACTGTTATTTCACTCACACTGACTTTACATCCACGTTAGGTCACTGACTTCCTTCGATCTATCCCAGATTTGTATAGTGGGATCAGGATGGGGCTGTGCTGGAGGAATCTGCTTTTTCATTTTTAAATAAGGCCTACATAGCATGAGGAACCTACACCAAAATCAGAAAACTGGTCTTGCAAGTGAAAACTGTAATAGTTTAGTTTCATTATGAGTGAAGAATTTAGAGGCTTGGGTTTGTTTTCCTGGGAAGAAATCTTCTTCCATATTCTTGACAGACTTCTTACTGTGTGGTGTTTATGAGTCCACTTTGGTGCACCCTTTCTTACCAGAGCCTGTCATACATACAGTTCTGCTATCTAAGGACTTGCTGAAATCCCCTGCTATGGCTCTGTGAAGAGCAAAATTCTCCTCGGGGCAGAGAGCAAGCACAATGTGGGACTGCATTTGAATGCCACTGGAGGGAATAAATACTTCTTAGTGACTTGCAAATCTGTGCCCATTCTCCCATAAAAGGTATCAAGCACATTGTTCTATGCCTAGGTAGCATTCCCTAATTCCATCCAGCTGGAAGAATAGGAGACCAGACAAAAAGTCAAACTGAGGCCTTTTGCTTCACTGATAATACCTGACCATTAATCCACTAAGACAGCTCAGGCACATAGGGATTTTAAGAACCTCCTGCCCTCTCTAATGCTTTGTTCTGATACAAAGTTTTAAAGTGAATACTGTTCAATACTAACCTGCAGCCTGAATGTCCCAATACTTGGTATATGAGCAACCCAAATTTTGAAGGAGTTCTTTCACTGGCAGTGCCAGCCATTCTTGTTACAACAGTGCAAGTGGGACTGCAAGAAATACACCTCACGAGTGGTGGGGCAGGGTGGGTTGTAATCTAACTTCTGAAAAGCAGCATGAAGTCAGCAACCCGCTCAAGGAATTAATTTATAAGAGGGTAAGGACAGATCAGAGACACTGTTTCCTTCTGGCCTCTCAGCAAATGAGGTGACCCATGCCATAGTAAGCAGGTGAGAGAAGGCAGTCACCCCTTTCCTTCAGTCCTACATCCAGTGCTTACTGATTTTTTTTTCTATGACTCTAAACTAATTCCCGTCCCCACCTCGTCCACCTGGCTGCATCTCCTGTTCCTTTTCCAATGGTTTCTGAGTAGTATCCTGTCTTTCATACATCTCACAGAGACACACTCATCTGGAAGCATTAACCCAGCTAGGAATGTTTGAGTGACAAAAGGCCTTGTTAGCATTTCAAGAAGGGTGTTGTAGACCACCAGAAGCATTGAGAGGGATTACCACAGATCAAACGTATTATCTATCATTTAGGCGATTCCTATGTCAGTGGAATGACACTGAACTGCACAACCTGCGGCCTAGCCCCACAGCCCTAATATGCTTCCTCCAAGGAGGGTTTCCTAGTCTTCACAACAGCATGGCAATCTGGTTATTTGCTCCCATCCAGCAGGCAAAATGAGGCCAACTAGATAGTGTCTATGAAGAATGGACACAGAAGAGACTAAGAGGTGGTGCATAATGCCAGAGAGGGTAGTAAAGAGCTGAGAGCAGCTGTACACTATTCCACACCCACTTGAGATTTCAAATCTTTGCCGTAGTTTTGCAAAGCAAAGCACTCTTCCCTCAGAATGCAGTAGGACACAGGAGTATATTCACAAGACCAGTCTTATGACTCTAAGTAATCACAGTCTTGCCCGTTGTGTAATGTCATCATTGAAAAGGCTGGTTGTACTAATAGGAAGTGATGGCTGATCCCATTTAGAGAAACATTTCTAAGAAGCAACAAGCGGTGTAATATCAAGAGGACTTTTAGATTTCCACATCTCTTCTCCTGGGGGCGCCTGCAGATAAAGGAGAAGAAGCCAAGGAAAGTAAATGTTTACTTTCTTTTTTTGGTAATCACTAAGTATAGTGCTGCAAATGCAGTTGCATTTGTCCTATAAATCACATAATCACTCAATAAAAACAAGGAAGGTGTATAGCAACAAGGGAGGATGAAAGAGTGGAAAATTCTGTAGGCTAATTATAGGAACATTGTTTCTGCTTTCATTTGCAGGCCTTCCATTGTGTGTACATGGTGATAGTCTTTACTTAACTCTCCTGGGATGCACTCAGAGCAGCTGAGCTAAAGGAAAGGTTTCTCCAAATTTGTTCCCATGTAAAGCTGGACTAACTACAGAGTTCTCATTGGTAAAAGGTGGTTAGCACGAAGATCTTATCACGTTGTTTACAGATGTTTTGCTGGAGGCCAAATCCTGCTTGATTTGCATGACTCTTTTTACCATTGTTAGCTTTGGCCTCTCCCTGACACTGAATTATGTTAGAATGTCTTTGGTCCATAAGATACTGTAAAACCCCAGTAAGATATAGTCTGCACAATATATGTTATCTCATAGACAGAAAAGAGTAAAACAAAGCAAAAAAAAAGTTGCCCACAGCCACAAGAATTATCATCTGACAAGAGCTGCTAGTTCCTAAAACTTGTGTTTGTATTATTCTTTTCTTGATCTCCTATTTCAAAGTCTAGCCCAGATGTGCACTGGTAGAAAAATCCTGTGGCTTCTCCTTTCCTGAATGTCCACCACAATCCACTGCATTGCTGTTGGGAGAGCGTGTCTGTACTAGCTGTACTTAACTATCTTCTGCATGCAAATCATCAGCAGTGTGTGACCCACCCAGAAACAGCCCCAGCATGCGTATGTTCTTGGAGACAGGAATTATTACTACTGATCAGACTTATTCAAGCATCTGTGTTCATGCTAGTTCTCACTGAGCAGTATCTTTGGATACAGTTTGAGTTCTGTGGGTTTTGAGCTGAAAGACAAGCCCACTCTTGCCTGGATGAAATGGACTCAGTACTGAGGATGCAGCCATCATCTTTCTGAAGTTCTCTTCAGTGCAGTGTCTACACGAAGCGATACCAGCCCCTGGAAACAGAAACCACTGTGTTTCCCCAAGCCTGGACTAATCCTCCATGCCCTTTCAGTGTCATGCCTACTAGTTTGCTTTTGCTAACAAAGCTTCTGTACAGAACAAACAGTCATAGAGGCTGCTGTGCCTATTAACTATGCAAACTGAATGTGGTTCCCCAAACACACACCCTCCAAAAGACATGCACACATATACGTGCATGCACTGAAGTAAATGCATTGCACAAAGAATTGCAACAGATGTACAGTATTTCATACTGAAGCATAAACCTTGCCTTCTAAATCAGATACATCATCTATTGACTCCAGTGCTGTAAGTCACCCTTTGAAACAGATGGCTTCCCTCGTGAATTAGACGGTGGGATCATCTACTAAATCATCTCCATATCGAATCCAATGCAGTATACTGCAAAGAGAACAGCTCTACAAAACAACTATACATAGAGGAGGTACCACAGTATCTCCTGTGGGTTATTGCTTCAAGGGCTGGGCACAGACAGTATCCGGGCAGGTTGCTGGTGGCCTGCTTGTGTAGACAATGAAAAGGTAATCAAGTGCTACGATAATGGCTCTGACAGATAGGATCTCATAAACCTACTTGCAGTAGTTTAAAAGATAATCACCCCCCCAGCTGCAGGGATGTGTGCCCATACCTCAGGTTCTCAGTCCATGTCTGGTGTATTAATTTATAGCGCCAAGCTGTGAACTGGAGCAGCTGAGGCATCGACACACCCCCTGTTTTGTCCATTTAGCTGACTCTGCAGTGAGACTAACCCCAGTGGCAGGGATGGCACAGACATCCAGGGCGGTACTACAGTAAGCTGCTAGAACTTGATTTGGCAGGGAATGCCTGTCAGGGCCCTACGGGTACAAAGAGCAAAAATTTTTAGTCAGGGATTGCATTTGCATAGCATACATCAAAAAAGGAATATAAAGATATGCTTTCCCCCCATCCAGTGGAAATAATGGATAAAGGCTCACCCCCCCTTTATGCAGACCACTTTCAGAGACGTGCTGCTATAGTCTTACTCTTTTTTTCTCTCTGTAACCCTTGTCGCACAACTAAGTTTTTTTCATTCCTTGCTCATGCTCTCCGTGAAAGACAGCAGTAGTCTCCGTGTGCTGTAATTGGACTGACTGGCTGACTGATTCCTGTTCTCCCCTGGTACAGCCCTGGGAACCTGGGAGAAAAAAGGTGGAACAACCAGCCACTCAAAAAAACCCCAGACTATTTCAAAGGTTAAGGAGTAGAGCATGCAACTTCTGTCTGTTACAGACGACTGGGCATTGCAATTCGGATGTCTTGTTCCCAATACTTCCTTACTATGATTGTCACAAGGATGACAAAGGGTGGGAAAGGCAAGCCATTCTCATTAAGGACTTACAAAAGAGGATTTTTGTGAGGAGACTATTACACTTTGCTTTTTCTGAAGTGTGACAATGCTTGGGAAAACAAGATACAGTAAGCCTAGCTTAAACTGTCTGAAGGATGGTAAATGTTGTGCATGTTCAGAAAACACACTGTGCAAAACCACGTGCAGCTAAGTCAAGCAGTCTTTCTACCATTATCCTGGGTGTTGCTTGCAGTGGAAAGGGAATGCTCACACTGCCTCAGTGTGAGTGAGTTTGTACTGATAGTGGTGCTCTTATTGGGTAAAAATGACCACTGCAGACAACGTGCAGTTAAGTCTTGCAGGTCAGCTTCTCTCCAGCTCAGCACACTTTTTTTCTTTGCATTTCCTTCACACTCTCCCAGAGCATGGACATAGGAGCCACTGGTCTTGGTCACCAGCACCAAAGGATTTTAATATTCCAGTAACTCTATTTATATCCTTAGTGAGCTGTCCTCCTTTTTCTTCCCTCTCCGTTTACTAACCCAGCCCGCACCAAGCCTCTGTCTATCCCCACTCCTAATTCCAGTCTTCTGTGCTTCTCCTCCATGAGTTCCTCAGCAAAAGTGAAACATCAAGAAACTCCTCTAAATTAGGAGGAGAGCTTAGCACAGACTCAGCTCTCATCCATTTGGAGCAATGCTGCTGCAGTGCTATTGAGCATAGCTGTCATCTGTGCTTCACTGTTTCAGACATGACTACAACTGCATCTTAATCATGTTTCTGCAAGGGCTAGCCAGAGTTCCAGCACTCCAGATAACTTGGGGCAGATAAGGAAGTACAGTCTTCTGCCAAAAACGTGCTAGTCAGTGGCAAAAATCAACAACTCCTCTACCTAACTCTGACGCATTCATGGTACAACATAAAGGAGGGTGGAGGATTCACTAAAAAGCTCCCTTATTTTGCCAACCTGTAAAGTGGGTCTGTCCAAGTTCGTATCAGAGGACCAGGAGGCAGGAGGTGTAACACTTTGATTTCTTCCACCTGCTTGGAATTCCAGAGAAGAAGCAATAAAAATTATGCAAAACAGGGCCATTTTTTAACAGTTGCAGGACATTTGCAAGCATGATAATTCATAAAAGATTATATCTTTTGAGGTCTGAATTTCACTCAACTTCCATTCCAGTATCAAAACACAGCTCATCTTATGTTGTCTGTTTTTACCTGGTCCTACCATCGAACTGTTTGCCTACCCTAGGGATACAGTTTTTGTGAATGAATAAATAAATAAATAAATAAACCCTTGCATTTAGTGGTCACTGCTTGAACCCCTAGGGTGCTGACAAGGCTGAAAATCTTATGACAGATGGAAGGTAGTCACTGCTTTAAACAATGGTCTCAGCCCTCTCTGAGCCATGTGGCACAGCAGTTAAAGATGTTGTGGAACAATATGGTACCTTAAACCTTGATATGTCAGCATCTCACGGTTGCTGTAAGCTACACTGGCAATATTGTTGAACTGTGTTTTGTTTTCCTTCTTAATCCTTCTGGTTTTGCCTACTCATTTATAGGTTTAACATATTAGAAAAAATGCAAAATTTCCTTACAGTGTTTTTGCTGGCTCTGAAAAGTTGATCTACCAGGATTGGTGACTGATATATTGAATTTGTCCCTTACGGTAATTGTTTAAATGTTATAGCAGCTTTAACATGTCATCTGTTAAACTTATTGGTGATGCAGCTGTTCAACGTGCAGTGTGGGTAATATTTACATGATTTACTGGGTGACGTACAGTTTTTGATTCAATAGTAATGTATTTGATTCAATAGGTGATGCATCTAATTCAACCGGGAGTCCATCTAATTCAAAGGTGATGCATTTGATTCACTAGCTGATGTACCTGATTTAGAAGGTGATGGATCTAGTTCACTGAGAATGATTCCAATTCCCCCATGCAAGGTGTTTACTTCAGTCTGTGATGAATGAGCTTTAATAATAATACATGTTTCTCCGATAGTGGATGTATTGGCTTCAATTTATAGCCCAGGCTTCCCAAATGTGGAGTGGAGTGGCACCTTGCAGCCACGATTCAGGTGAGGATCACAAGCAGTGTGAAACATTAGCCACTAAAATAATGGGACCAAATTATGTGATAAAAGCCGTGCTTCCCAGATGAAATATTTTTACCAGATGTGATGTGGGGATACAAATGCGCTGTCACTGCTGTTATTGCTACCACAGTACATGACGAAAATCCCCAAATCCATTTACCTTTAGTGTCATTGCTGGGATTACATACTCAGTACTTATTTCCCCAGAGCTATGTGAGCTCTCAAACAGCGGCATCTGAACTAACAGCTCCACTTACCTCATTTTTGTGTGTGCTTTTATTTTGTTAGAGGTTGGCAAATATTTAGCCCTGGTGAAAATGGGGAAAAGTGTGTTGGTAAAGAGAAGTATCATATGGGGTAAGGACTGGGGCCTGTACAACATACTGCAAGCCACCATTTCTGCACTGGGATCACATCCTGGTGCAAACCTCTGGAAGCCTTAACTTCACAGGTGTTGGTCCATTGTGTTTCTGCTGGCTATTGCCTACCCTAGAACCATTTCTGAATAGGTCATTCTCACGGTCCCACCCACCTCTGTCTCCAGCTCCAAAATTTGTGGCAGGGTCCTTTCTTCTTTGGATGACGGTTGAGACATTTTGGTCATGCAAGTTACATTTTCAGCCACAAGTATGGTAGGAACATTTGCTTGCACACCTACAAAAAAAGGAGCTCCTGTTGGACTTGTGTTTCTTATCTGTGTGGTGGCCAGCTCTGGAGTTTTGGGTATTGTTTATCACTCGTACTACAATATTGCATAGGGAGGGGGGCTCATTTCAGAAGATCTGGGCTCAGTCATGAATGAAGATGTGCACCCATGCACAGCTACAAACCTGAAACAGTTTTTCAGTGGGATCTCAGAGCCCCAGAAAGCCACTTCACTGCCCAAAGCAGCCCTCTTCTATTCTCCAACCCAACTTCGTGGCTGCTTCTTTCTTATAACCATTCCTTACCCATATCCCCAGTGAAGAATTACACTTCCTGGGTGGCCGAAGCAGCAGCTGCAGCCTATCCAACATATTTGCCTCCATTTTGTGCTCCACTTGGAAGGGTTCCCAGGGTAAATGCTTCAGTTGTTGTGCCCTTGTTACTGCTCTTTAAGGCATATTAATTTTCTTGTGTGGGTGCAAGTTTTCTTCTTGTACCCATGGCTGATACATCTGCCTTTTAAAGACTACTAGGCAAATAAGTGACAGGGGATGTGTGTAGTGTTGCTGTACAAGCCAGGGTCTCCAAATGCTAAAAACAATGTGCTAAATACTAAAGTAGGTATCTAATCTTAAAATAAATAAATAAATAAATAAAAAATTCTTTCACACTTTATTGCTCCAGGCTGTGTCTAGAGATGTACTGAAGTTGTTGCAGGAGTCTTAAGTAGTCAGCTTTTTTCTATCCACTGAGTTTTCAGGGTTGAGATTCGAGCACCTCCATTTGGTATCATATGTTCAGACAGAATACATTAACACATTACTGTCTGATCTGGGGAAATAGGGCTGTTTTTCCACCTTTCATTCCTCTCTCTATATTTCTTTTCCTTGCTTTCCTCCATTCTCTCTAGTGATGGCAGTGACTGAAATCTGTCTTTTCCATTATGAGATACGCAGTGACATCCATCTGCTTCTCCTTAATGCCCAGTCAGTAAAATATGTATTCTGTGCTCAGAATAAGTGTATTAACTGCCCTTTGCTGTTTTAATGAAGAAAATGAGGAGAAATAATAAGTCTGGAAAATTAAATGACTTACAGTGATGGTGTCAGCTCTTACATAGAGTTGAAAGTTTGGATACTACTTTCAAGGACTACGGATCTGCAGTGACAAATACTGCTGCAATACTAGGTATGAGCTTTAATAATCTTCATCTCTTACATGATTCCACTTGACACAACATACATTGCCAGCCCATGTTGAATGTAACACTTGGTAAGTTGTGCAGGCTCCACTTCTTAGTGGTGAGAAAGCAAGAAAAATTCAGTCTCAAGTGCCTGGTATTTTTGAAATGACCTGGATCTTTTAGAGAATCTAGAAGACCAAGAAGGCAAGTACTGCTTCAGTTAGAGTATCTGCATGTTACAGGCACAGGTATGTCTATATAGGCAGAACAAAACCCACCATTCACTTCCCATGTCACCAGTTACCTGCTCTCACCTCTGCCAGTGTCCTCTCCTATCCGGAAGGATATACGTCCCATATTTCAGGTTTGGGTGCCATGGAAGTCTCCATTAAAAATGAAAGGAAAAAAAGCAACAGTACCTGTCTTGACATTTTCTCCACATCTTTTTTTCAGTTTTATTTTTAATCAAAGCATTTAGCAAGTAACTCTTGAGGCCACAATAGGTCACATTCCAAGGAACATCCTGCCTGCCCACTGCTGCACAGACTCCCAGTGTTCAGGTGGGCTCCAAGGTCCAGGCTTCTTAAGTTACTGCCATTTTATTCACAGGTGAATGCTGTTTCCAAACACTCTTCTGCTTTTTTTTGGTAACAGTTGAGAACTGGGGAAGAAAGGGGGGAAACGGCACATTCCCTCAGGGACAGGAATGACTAGATATACAACTAATTGTTTTGGCTACTTTTTAAAAACTTGTCCCAGGGGCTGAAAAGCTGATCCCACCAGCAGGCAGATAAGCAAATGAATTTGTCTCAGGCTTGATCTGTGCCTCCCAGACCTCCAAGAGTCTTTGCATGTTGTAGGGTTTGGAAACTGTAGACGATGCATTCTCTCCTCTTGGCACAGAAGTGCCATAGGCACTGTCATTAGTTGAACACTGCCATTTTTACAATTACAAACCCTGCCACGTTGTGCAGAGGAACTGCAGCTGCTGCTTCTTGGGGCACTGAGTAAAGCATACTTCTGTGATGGCCCCCAGAGACCCATGCACAGCATAGCTTATTGAAACAGATGGGGTGAGGGAGGGATGCTTCATCGACAAAGCACATTTGTCTAAATACAAGAAGAATGAAAACACAGCACTTATCACTGGTGCTTAATCTTAAATCCAGTGAAGTTTGGAATAGGGGAGATGAATGCTGTGCTTGCCATGGTGTAATACACAAACACATAAAAAACCCTTCTTCATTTCTCCCTGGTTTTTGAGCACATTGGCCGCTTAATAAACCCACAGAAAGCAACCAGGCTGCCCCTATGAGCAAGCTGAGAGATAAAGCAGAGCATTTAAATCACTGTGAGCTCATTCTAGCTATGCCTTTTGCCACCATGTCATGGAAGCACAGTGCAGAGCCCTCAGAAAAACATGCAGATGTTGCCCTTAGAGCTTCTTATTTTCAAAACCTGGAACAGGCTACCATTATCTTGAGTGTTTCTGGGTCTTTCACTTGAGACTATCACAACATTCACAAACATTAGAATGTCAGCTCTCTGAAGTGTGGAGTAATTATCATCCCTGTTTGTATAGGTAGGGAAATTGAGGACAAATTGCATGGTGGTTATAATAGGAGCCAGAGGTAGAACCTGGAACTAAATTCTGTTCTTCCACCCTTATTTGGGTCTTCAGAATCTATTATTCTGCCATGAAGTGACAGCAACTCTGTGCGGTATTCGTTCCGATCGATAAGGAGCAGTAGGTAACCCTTTCCTCTCTCATGGGGTACATTCTGGTTGGGGAAAAAAGAACCTTTTGTCTCATGGAAACTCTCCCTCTCACGCTCCTTCCTCTAAGGCAAGGGGGAATTTTCAACATCTTTGATGCAACAAGATGCTTTATGGACAGTATTATTTTTGGGCAGGTGTTTATTAAAGCTCCTTCTTGTCTGGGTTTTGCTAAGGCTCATTGCTCTGTTAGTGCTGTTAGGGCCTGGTTTTGCTAGATGCTGGGCTAGAACAGGTGGGGAGATGGAGTCTAAATCAACCTGAAACAACACGTTAGAGCATGATCCTAAACTAAAGAGTAAGAAAAGTATTATTTTCCTAGATGTCAGGTCCCACGCCTGACAACATAAACCCCTACACCTGCTCTGAGATTTGTTATCACTAGCACTTCCTGGGAATTCTGCGCTTTCACTATTTAAGTGAAAGAGTTAGAATTTCTTGGGACACAGACTCAGTCTGGTCATATTAGCCAGAACTTTGAGCAGATGTAAGTCAGAACAGTATAAGACATCTCTCAGGTAAGAGGACATTAGATGGATGGCTTCATTCACAAGTACTGCAGCATTTTGCTGCAGCTTTCCTTGCAGCTATCCTTACTTTCCTGGGCAGGGGAAGTAAGGGTATCAATGCTTAAATAGAATTAGTAGCCTGTTAGATTTAAGACATATCCCTATCAAGTACAATGGCACAGAGATAGGACAAATGTATCTCTGGCATACAAATAGCCATTGTCCCAGTTACACAGATTATAGTCATACTTGAACTGAACACATTTTCACTGTTCTGTTCATAACATTTCTGTACAAACTGTCATCTTCTTTAAACTTGCTGAGCAATTTGAATGGCAAAATAGCATATTTTCAATAGGAAAATTATCAACAATGGTCTAGGTCTCAGAATAGCAAAGGGACCATAAAACTAGCTCAGCAAGCCAGCTGAGAATTTCCCTGGAGAATTTTCCCAGCTCTTGGCATAGGGGACATCTCAGGGATATATCCAGGAGGCGGGGAGGAAAGGGGTGTGCACTGTGGCATAATCCTTGGGGGCTATTTGTTAAAGCAGCCCCAAGGTTGCCCTTAATTGTGTTGTGGGCTGAACTGGCTCCTAACCAGTTGCTGGGGTGTGAGAACTACAAATATGGCAGAGACACCTTTCTTTTCTCCGCCTCCCAGCAGCAGAAAGCACAGTTTGGCCGGGGTGCACAAGTGAGCCTCCTGGCTTTTTCTTGCAGCTGAACTTCTGTGCTGTCATGTCACTGGATCCTAGCTCAGCCTGGCATGACTATCAACCAGACAAACTAGATATCTTGCTTATTTCCATAATTTACACCTCTCAAAAAGTGAGTACACAGACACACACAAAATTCTGTCATGGGTGTCCACATAAGCGCTTTCTGGAGCAAAATGGAAATGGACAGTAGGAGAAATAAGACAGCAAAATATTCTATAATTTACGTACCTATTCTGGGGAGATATTAATTAATCATGAAAAGGAAACAAGTTATTTTACCACACACAAAGACAGAAATCATCCCAGACCCAGTGTTTTCCCCACTCTTCTCCCTGCTAGTGTTTTATGCCTTCTTCTTTTCCTACTTTTTGGAGAGCTACTCATGATATCAGTTTTGAGAAATTCATTTTTTCTCAGGTTCTACATTTTGCATGGTTACTGTTAAGTGAATAAATCTAAATCCACACTAGACTTTTGTACATATCTGTGACATATTTGAAGAAACGTCATTTCCCCAGTAGCAAGTCCACTCCCCATCCTTTTATCTTTGTGGGACACGTACTTTAAAAACAATTCCACCTAGCAGAAAGCCTCTCAGTGTGTTTTGCAGCATAGGCAGATACCTGTCAGCTAGGACTTCAACCATAGCATTAAGAATGTCACAGCCAGAAAATCCAGTTGTTACTGCATGACTGTCCACACAACTCATCAATCAGAAAAGAGCAATTGCCCAGTTTTCTAAGCTCCTCTTTGTTCTGTATGAGTTGCCATCTTGCCATGAAAAATCATGTGTATCTAGCAGTTATGCCTTAGCTCAACCAAGAGTTGGAGACAACAAAGTGGACATTGACATAAGAAAACTTTGGGTACCAGATGCTATATGTAGACAGGACTGAGCACACTAGTCTGAAAATGACACTATCATGGGCAATTACAACAAAGAACCACATCAGAGAGCCAGCACTCCATATTACCTGACTTAACACAGATTAGTGCAGAATGATAATACTTTCTACCCTTTATTTTGGGTTGCTTTTTCAACATGATTTACTGAAAAAGACTTCCTTGTGAGGAAAATAATAAAAATACACAGGGACAGTTTTGATCTGCTAAATTGTTCTGACCACTTCAGGCAATCCTGCCGAGATTTGTTTTACTGCAAGTCTCCCATAAATTCCCACCTACCTCCACTTCATGCTCTCCACCCAGCAGAGGACCTGCTGCTTATGCTACACCCTAACACAGAGCTGGAGAAAGATTATGAAACAGGGAAACTATCCAGGAACAAAATTGCATATGTTTTTTTCTGTCTTCCAGAGGTAAATAAAAAGTCAAGCCCATCTGACAATGGGAAATGGGATTCAAAGCAAAAATAGAACCTCACATTTTGTCAGATATCCAGGGCTTTTTTCTGGTGAGAGGTTTTCATAAGAGCTATAACCCCTTTTGGTGGGGTTACATCACCATTTGATCTAAACCCCCACAGTAAGACTACATCTGCTACTAAGCTGTGTTGTAAATGTCTTTAATTTTTATATTTCATCTGAAGGGAGTTGTTAAAGTAGGTTTACAGGGTGATGGCTCTTTGAATAAAAGACATCAGGACTGAAGCAAAGCTCTGCATGACACTTAATTTTCACTCTAATAAGCCCTCCTAAAACATTACAAGATTTTGTTTTTCCCTGAACTTGCTTTCCCTTCCTGCATGATTATTCTTTTTTTTATTTTTCCTCCCTCCTTTTTTTTAAGGACACATTTGAGGAGAATGGTTTTATTTTTGCCCAGATGACACCACTTCTCTTTTCACCCTAAGCCAGATGTGCTCCTCTCTGAGCAAAAGAAATCTCTCTGAAGTCTTTTTTCAAAGCTATTGCTTTTATTTAGGTTTGGGGTTTTTGTTGGTTTTTTGTTGTGTCGTGTGGGTTTGGTTGTTTTTTTTTTGTTTGTTTTTGTTTTTTTCTGTTCTTCTGGACTCTCTTTGTCTGTGAGGGTGGGAAGGGGTCCTCCAATATGTTTGTGCTCAAATTTTAAGGTCCCTTTGGATGTGTTCTCCAATACATGAAAAAGTTCTGTGCTGGCTGAGCATAACTCAGTGTGGGACCCTTCTTGATCACCTGGAGGGGTCATTGTAGAGCAAGCATGAAGTATTATCTTTCCCAGTCCCAAGTGCTTTTATTGACTCATTTTGCTCCGAATAACAGACAAGAAAGAAAATGTGGAGTCCAGGCTTTTGGCATGGCAACTCACATCTGAGAATATTTGTACATAGCCATCAAACCTGGCTGGTTTGGGTTTTTGTTTGAGGGTCTTGTTTTTGTTCTGGAGAACAAACCAAATTATTATGGATTGTGGACCTTGATCATCCAGCAGAAAAATGCAAGAAAAGAAAAATCTGCCTCACTGAAGAAAAGAAAGGAATAATATCAATATTTACAGTCCAACAAACAGAACATAGAAAACCAAGAGGTCCATCTGCAATGTGATATTCATCTGGAGAACAACGTTGTCAAAATGCAGGGAGATTCTGCAGCAGTTAGAATGAAGGGAATTACATGTTTGCATCTCTTTGGAGGTGTGGGTTTGAAAAGATTTCAAGTATGTAAGAACAGCATGGGCCATGTTCACCAGGCAGGCCTGAACCCAGAATTTGGTGTTGTAATTCAACCTGGGGCTTCTGGATTATGGGATACACAGAAATTACCAGCTAGATGAGATGAGAAATATTTTTCTCTCTTTTAAATCAAGAGATGGTAACAAGATTCCTAAAGGAATATTATTATTACTGCAACAGTAAGGTATTGAAACCAAGCACTCAAAAATCAGTAAATTTCATAAACAGATTTTTCCTGTAAGATTTATACAACCATATTGTGTATTTATTTTTGATTTGCAATTTCATTGTGAAACATACATTTTAAAGGATTATATTTGTCATTAGTGTACACCATAAATACAACAGTAATCATCAGGTTCATAGCTAGCACTCATGCGGAGCTGTATATAATCACAATTCTTTACAAACATACTTGCCTCCTGCTCAGAGTTCAAGTGGTAATTCCTGAATAAAGAACAGTGGAGATCAGACTTGTGTAACACTCAGAACCATCTGTGCTCCTGGGGCTGTAGAGTGCAGACAAACGCCTGACTCCCTACTCCAAAGTACTTCTTGTCTGGACTATTTTCCTATGCTGGTATATTCATGCTTTCATTAAAATCAGCAAGAATAGCTGAAGCCCAGTGCATGCACCAGTTCCCTAAAAATGCAGGGGCTTACTGCCCATTTCTCAGCAAATAGAGTCTGTAGAGGTACAGTATTAATTTGATTTCTAGCATAGATATAATCTACTTAGATTCAAGCTATTCTCTTTCATGCTGTCCTGTTAATATGTTTGGATATACACCCTTCCCCTGCTTCGGAAAACTTCTGAAAACCCACCTTTCTGCAAGGCATGCCAGGTGCTGGACTACTCCCCGCTCTGTGGGTGTTCTTCCTCAAATTATTTTGTTTGTATTGAGTTGTGCCTTCAGGGCTTTATCTTGCATTCCTTGCACACCCAACATTCACTGGAGCTGATGGAGATACAAAAGGCAGGCCTTTAGCTTGTGCTGGGATCTACTGAGCTTTCTCCTAATTCCACCCCTGGTGTGGGCTCTGCTGTCCTAAATCTTGAGGACTGGGGACAAGGCAATCTTTCCTGTGTGAGGTGCAGCCACTCTTCCTGAGTTCAGCACTCTCTCTCCCCTCCTTTTTTGTTTTGTGGGGTTTTTTTGTTTTTGTTTTTTTTTTTTTGGAGGGGGTGTCAGGGTGGCATCTGTGTAAGTACGATGTTGCATATACTGCTGTCACAGACACCTCTGCTTCCTGAATTTAGCTGGCACTAATGCTTTGTTTCTCAAACCGCTTAGATGCTGCTATCCAAGACACTGAAAAACTCTCATTCCTTCCACTTACCATCCCTGAAAAAAATCACTGCTTCAGTGTTTGTGGTATGTGTATTATATTATAGTCTTAGTGATTCTTTCATATCTATCCTTATAAAAACAGACTTAGCAAAGTTAATTAGGGGTAATTTGCATTCAAGCTATTCATTATTTACTTATCTTTGAACTGCAAACTGTAGGAATGCCGTTTGTTCATTAAAATTCCCAATCTTTGCCCACTTTCCCTTTGATAGCATAGTGGTTAAAGAAAGTTGTGCTTAGCTGCTGACTAACCATTCTCTGCACACTGCAGAGATGGCTGCAGGCCATTATTTCAGCATTAGAAAGTAGTTAATATTGAATGCCATGAAGTTAAATTTGTGTTCATTTACTTATTATGTTGGAAACCAGTTGTTCGTTCTGAACAAATTTCCCAGCACTACTCTCAGCCAAGCTCTGCAGACTCAAAAAACATGCGGTAACAATATTGAGAAGGTGAGGAGGTTTGGAACAGGGTAAAAAAGAGGAATTAAACGGATCTCTGAAAAAGACACTGCTGCAAACCCTTACCCTGGATAAGTCTTCTTTAATTATCACAGTCACCACCCTTGTAAGTTCCTTTTAATAGCACTAGGAAAAAAATACCTGTTTTTTATTGTTAACCACTAATCTCTGAGCAATTACACATCTGTTAATTCCTCAGAAGCTCTTGCTGTGTGCTGCTTACAGATACCATAAGTCAAAAAGACATGCAATGGCAATTGTCTTGCCAACAGGGAAGAAGGAGGACCCATTTCTTAGTTATTCAACAGGGACTGTCTCCCAAGCATCTCGTTGGTAACTTGGCTATGCCTGTCTAAGGTGCAGGAATGATACCTCCACAGCAAGAACCACATAGGCAAGATGAGAATGCGTTGGCTAGAAAAGTAACCTCAGCCAAGGGCTGCAAGGCTCGCCAGATCCTGATGTGCTGTGTGGACTGGGGTAGATCATCTAGAACAAGTCTGGGCAGTTAGTGTCTATTCAGGGATAGCTATTTGACAATGCCTCTGTTTGCTTTTCCTCTTCCAATGCAACCTAAAAACGATGACATCTCCTAACACTCCCTCCCCTTTCCCTCCGTCTCTTGAACTAATGAGCAAATAAGGAAAGAAAATTAAAGAATAAAAAATGTAAGCAGTGATAGGGTGAGATCAATAAACTGTGGATTGCTAGCACTGAGTGAGCCTGACTAATCTTCTGCATATTGCATGTTGAGTTAACTTGCAAGAGAAATATGTTCCCTCTTATTGTCCTGTGTCTCATTGTGGAAAAGGAAGCAGGGACTGCAAATTAAAATACCCTTGATTTAGGTTCTGAAGGGAGTGCCCAGGAGTTCTTCCTCTATTGCCACATGCTAGAAATTGAACCGTCTGCACCATTACAATATAAAGAGAATATTTTATTATTGTTTTCAGCCTGTGACTTCTTTTGTCCTGTTCCCCCCCTTGCCCCCCACCCCCAACAAAAAGCCCACTAAAGATGCTCTTGTGAGTAGCATCAGCAAAAGATGCTACTCTACATCAGCACAGGACTCTGCTGCTTCAGACTCACTGCTACAGAACAGAAGGTGAATGGTACATGAATAGTAACCCATGTGATACTATACTTATGCCAGCAAACATGCTGGCATAAGAGCTTTGAAGATTTCCTGAGCTGAACTATACAACACTGGGGGTTATTCACCAGGTACATAGGGGGCTAAGAGGAGCTCAGCCAGAAGTGGACAACTAATGACAGTGAACTACATTTATAGACACGTTTGTATCACATGAGCTTTGCACAAATAATGAGAAGTCTCTGAGTCACCAGTCCAGGGAATGCTCTTAAGGACAGTTCCTTTTCTTCCACCATCAAAGATTTTACTTGGGCTAATGCGGGTGAGCAGCAATTTCCCCAAATCATGGAACAAGGGAGGAAGGGTGGAGGTCTCTTCAGTCCCAAAGGAACCTGTAAGAAAAGTTAGAGCAAGAATGAAGAAAAAAAAAAGCTTGACATGTTATTAATTTTACATGCAGGCAGTCAATTCATGTGCAATATGACTACCACGGTGACAACGGAGCTAAGTTTGCAATGCACTAGGCCCACAGGTGAAAGAAAATAAGGTAGTTTAAGAAGTAGAAGAAAACACACAGGAACAGAATATTTAGTATTTATATACAGTTGTAGTTTGCACTCTAGCAAATACCAGCCAGCTTCTACAGAGCTAGAAATGCTGTCCTCTTCTTCTGAAGTCCGGGTACAACTGAGCAGAAAGTGAGGAATACCACAGACATCAGTGTAATTACTCAGATGGGAACCCATGTTTACACCTCCCTTGCTAGGATCTGCCAAACCAAATTAGTAAGTTGCGTTTTCCCATCTACAGCTGATGGAATTGTATACTGCACACTGTATATATGGTGCTGATAGTCAGTTGTGAAATAAGCTGTATTTTTTTCCTGATTTCTGAAAGGAGAAGAGAAACTTATGCTTAAAGAAAGGAAGCACATTCAAACTGCATGTAAGACCATGTTCTCAGCAAATGGTGTCTACTTAGTCATTACATCTAAGGTCTCTCATGTCAAAAATCACCAGTTTGTCACAAAGGGGAACTGTAAAGGGCAGCTGGAGAAATTAAAGAATCTGTGTGCTGGTTTTACTTATGTTTGCATAAGAATAGGCTACTTTTTAATCTCTTGAGCTTCCAAAGGAAATGCTCTGGAGGGTCAAAAGAGAATAATTTAATTACCTCAGAGATTCACAAGAAATTAGGCTTCAGTGATGCCTAGGATTGGTTAAATTAATAGGGAATATGCTTCAATCAGAATATTTGACAGTTATACAGTGAATTCTGGCGCCAGTGCAGTTCCATTGGCTTCAGTAGGGTCAAGATTTAGTCCATGTTAGCTGTAAACCCAAGATGACTACTCAATGGGCTGGTTCAGGCTACTGTTAGTCTCCTAGAAGACAACAGCACACTGCTTCCAAAATTATCTTTCTGGATGCTACAGACTTGTTTTTTCTGAGGTCAATTTCATCTGCCAATGTATGTGTGGCTACAGCCCTAAAACAGTCAAACAGAAACAATATAAAATGCTAAATACAATAGCATTTGAGTGAGGAGTTTTAGGGGAAGGGTATGTGTGTGTTTCATTGGTTTCTTTAAAAAAAAAATAAATTAAAAACTATTTTAATGTCTTGGGAACTGTAATGTTCAAAGGGAAAGCCATGGCAATACACAAAAAGAAAAGGCCACGTAAAAGCATGAGAAAGAGCCAAATTCTGATCTCTCAACACAGAACCAACTCAGTGCTATGAAACGAGTTTTCTCTGGATTTACACCAACATAATGTGGCCCAGAGTGTAACCATTTCTTTTATCACAAGCCTAAAACCAGATCACTTTGCTTTGACACCTCGTTTTGGCTGCAATTGCACATGCATGCACCCACACACATGCAATCACATTCTCTTCAATAGCCTTTCACAGTCAAGCCACAGAGCTGTATGTTCTCTCCTGGATAAGCTGTGTTAAATTAAAATTAAACATCACCAAGCTTTGTGCTCAGCCTCCCTCTGTGAATGGTCTGCTGCGGGTGTGCAGGGGGTTAATATCACAAATGTTCCACAGGAGGTTAGTGGGATTCAGTTTCAGCTAACATTTATTTTGCCAGCTCCTGTTCACTTTCATCTCTGCTTATGAACACTATTATCTTGTTTGTAATAATATATATAGATCACTGCAGCTGCGCTCTGCAAAATTCATCCATTTTTTGAACTTTGCAAAAAAAATTCTGCAAGTCTTTTATCACATTACTGAGCCCTGTGAATTCACCCACCTTCCCAGTCTGGTGTCATACAAATTGTAAGCAGGCATGGGTTCACAAACCTTTCACTGAGAATGGACTATCATGTTTCTAATGTAACCTCACACCCAATGTGGTTTTGTCTAGTTGTGAGATGTTGTTTTTAAAAAAGGACTAAGTTACTTCAGCTCCTTTGCTTTTTGTCTGTTCCTATTGCTAATTTCCTGTTACAGGCATTACCTTTGACACGTGACGTGCAGTAGGTCAGCTTACTACGCCTGAACTCTTCTGTCACTTGCTCAGTAGATTGCCAGTAATAATTTTAATATCTAACTCTTATATAGCACTTTTCCTATCTCACAAGCATACAGCTTCCTGTCCTGAAATCAGCGGTGCTAATTATTGATGGACCCTGGAAGAGCTATTAGCATATTTGACATTTTCTTTCACAAACTTAAAGAAGTGCACTAAGTGGCATGCTTTTCCATAGACATGATGTAACCCCAGTAATATTTGTAGTTTAAAACCCAGTCAGCCTAAAGAAGGAAATGGGTCTTTTTAAACAACCTGTACAGTATAGGTGCCTTAAAAACTGGATGTAACACTGTAAAAAGGCAGGACTAGACTTGAATTTACACTAAAATTTCCAGCAGAAAATCCTCTTGTCATATGCTTTCTATGGTCTGATCCTATGGCTTTATTCTAGAAAGGCACACAAAGCAAACTCCTTGCTGTAAGTTCTTAATGTTTACCTATCTCGCTATTACTACAGTACAGCTTACAATGGAGCTATTATTCCAGAAATTGAATGGTATGATAAAATAATTGACTTCCTTACTAGTTTCCCAGTCTTCTTCCTCTTCAAGAATCAGAAGTCATTGAATGACTAGGTCAGAGCTCTATTCTGCTTTTCTCATTTTGAGACAGAAAAAGGCAGACTAACTTTCAAAGCCTCTACCCTAGGCTTTCAAGAAGGCGGAGTGTAAAAGAAAGGATAGAAAAGGAAACAAAAAGGAAATGAAATGGAGATTTAAGTAGTTTAGACCTTGTGCTCAGCAGTCCACAAGATCAAACTCAGTCCTCTCCACACAGCAGCTGGTATCAATGCTCTTGCATTGTTCAAACAAGTTCCAGCATTTACTGAGCTGGGATGCTGCCTTCTACTGCACTTCTGTAGAGGCTGCCTCTCCGCTTGCGACTGAAGTGTGCCTTCCAGAAGCAGCTTTGCATTACTTTGACAAAGCCAGACAGCACCTGTCCTTGAGGCTTAACAAAAGGTAGTAAAGGGAAGGAGAGAGTAATATCTCTCAGGCCTCTGCTGCTATCACTCTCCCTTTATATTTCATTTAGAGCAAAACGTGAACAAAGAAAGAGTGTTAGACATGCACGCTGTAATGAAAATCCATGACTCGACCGTGCATTCATAATTATTTTATAAATAAATGGCTTCTGGAGAGCCACATCTGTCTCTTCCCACAGAGTGTATGTCTTTCATTAATGTATTACAGGCCGAATGAAGCCAGCCTGAGTGCTTTGCTTGCATCTTCCTCTTCCTCTCCATCATTGTCCATGGATAGGTTTTTGTGGTTCGGAGAGAGCTGCTAGCCCCACACGTCTCTACAGGACTGATGGCTCGTCAATAACATTAGCCAGCATTATGGGCTGCATCGGTGTAGAACAGAATCAATATGGCCAAGTAAAAAGTCTAATCAGTTGACATGACCATCTTCAGCAGGGCTCACGTTACAAGAAATGAGTTTTTTTAAGGAATCAGCATCAGCGCTGCTTATTCACCCACACCAAGAAGCCTTGACGAAGATTCATTGCTTCTTGTTTTGTTAGTAGTGCAGGGTAAGCTGGTAAAAGTGAAACAATCATTCAGGTTAAAAGAATAATAAAGACTGGACTCTGCAAAAACTGCCCACATTTTTCCTAAGAAGCTGAAAGAGCTGCTATAGGGCACTCTGCAGTGTGGAAGTGAAGCTGTCTGCCCTAGGAATTAATAGTTTAGGGACCTGACTACAGGGATTCATGCCTTTTGTCTCACTAGGTTGCATTCTGTTTTCTCACCCTCTCTTTTTTTACTGAAGGGACAGATTCTGCTCTCACTTGTACTTGTGCAAATTGAAGTCACTTGGCTGAAAATAGGATTGTTCCAGATTTCTATCAGTGTAAGTGAAAGCAGACTTTGGCAGTCATGCCTATGGCAATGCACACATCTTAAAACAAGTTTCTCACTGATGCATAGCTTTATCTACGTGGTAATTAAGGAGCTGTTTTACAATCATATCCCTTTCTCTTTCTCCTCACCCCTCTGCATGCAGATTCACCCACAACACAAGAGCAACAGGGGTGCAGCTATCAGATATTTCACTTTTATGAACTCTGCTGATCATCTGTTCTCATTTGTCCAGTCATCTGAGGGAAACCCTATTTAATCATGTGAGGGTAAAGCATTAGTGAAATCATTAGTGCAGCATGGGCAGGCTAATAGGCCCATGCCTCAGCCATTTTTTTGCATGCAACATACCGCCTACATCAGAGATACTTCAGCAGTGTTATTTCCTAAACAGGTAAAAGAAAATAATTGCATCTTGGAGGCAAGCAGGTTGTTTGTGAATGGGAAAATGGACATGTTAACTACTCCCATCCCACTTTGTTAGAATGAAATAGCTGGGAAATGTTTATTAAAAAATAAATAAATCTTGAAACAGGTTAAGTGCTTATTCAAACTAACAACAGAATCAGAGAAAATAAAGGGCCCGATCCCACAGAGGCCTTTGCAGACTACACATGAGGAGAGGAACAGAGAGTTTGATTCAGGCTTTTCTGCCATTGCCAGGAAAGACTCAATGCTTACAGATCAATCTGTGGTACTTATACACAGAAGTATGACAAACCTTAGTGATCTCCTTCTGGGCAGTGGTAGACCTTCACTCCCAGCACAAGATTACCAGGTCACTCAATACAGTCATGGGCAGTGAGCAGTCACTCTGCCAGATTTCACCTCCTTTTCTCCCTCTTAGGCACATACAAGGATGCACACACTGTCTACAGATTTCATCATGAAGGAGGAATTGTTCTGGGTTTTTAATATCAGAATAGTAACTATGGGCTGCAGTCAAAACAGAGGCCTACAGCAGTGTGCACAGACAAGAAAAGTTCTTCGTCCCCAGGACTCAGTGTTAAGTGCACATCAGTATTGAACTTGTTCCTCAGTGGCAGAGATCACCTCCAAGTTTCCAGTAACACTGGCTGTCGAAAATGAGGCCCAACAAAAAAACCTATGTGGGAAAAAATAGTCCAGCATCTGTGTGTTTTGTGATTGTCTTTTTTGTTGCCACGTGAAGAAAAGCAGGGTTTTTTTAACAAATCTAGATTCTGAACACAAAGTTGGTTTGGTTTTTCTCTGGGAATCCTGCTGCAGAATATTAATAGTGTAACATTAATTTAAATGTTTTATTAAAGTAAAAAAAAGAGTCAATTTCTATTAAGATTCCACCATTTATAGTGATTCAAGGGAATATTCTACTCTCAGAGCCCCTGGATCTTGATATATAACATCCTCATTTGTGTTAACGGAAACTTTACCCCTTTGAATTCACAAGGACTGAAAAGTTTCACCAGACACACAGGCTTTGTATAAATAAGCAGCACACAGCAAACATATTCTTTTAAAAGGATTATCACTTTGACAGCTATTCAGTTGGGGTGGCTTTTTCTGTCCCCTGGAATTCCCAGCTTGCCCTCTTAACTACACAGAAGGTAAATCTGTATAATACTTCACAGCTGCCTTTATTGGGACCTGACACTGAGCCTACTGGATGTGCTTTCCTGGTACAAAGCACCTCGTCAGGTTTCCTGCTCTGGATGCAGTGAATGCAGCTGATGAGCTGTCTTATTAAAAGTTATGAGGAAAGGATGTTCACTCCATTACTTTCTGAACTACTGGATACGCATGGCGAAGCTGCCAAGCTGGTCAGTCCCTCAGAGCTCCCTCCCTCATGCACAGGCTGCACGCTAACATTTAATAATGCATTGCTCCTGTGGTGGTCACCATCAAACTTTAACTTTTTTTTTTCTTCATTGCATCCTTTGCTTAATCAGCATTACCATGATGCTTCCTCATCACTGCAGATCAAGCTTAAGCCTTGCTGTCCCAGTGGCACCAAGCACGCCGGCAAAGCTCCCCAGAGTTTTAAGCTGTGGCTCTGCCACCCCTCTGCCCATAGTGGTGGAACAGGGCCAGGAGCAAGACATCCCTTCACCCTGCCCGTTCAAATGGAGCTTGCTGGGGAGCCACCAAGCCCTGAGAGCCGGAGGGAGGTTGAAGCTTGAGGGGGTGCGCACAGGAAGGCTGGCGTGGCACAGGTGGGCAAGGACACCAGAGGCAGGTGTACTGCAAGGGGAGCTCAGGTGTCCAACTCCTGCGTCCCTCCACACCACACACCCCCTGCCCAGGTTCCTGCTGAGGATGAGCTCGGGGAAAGGGGAACAGGGGCAGAGCTGTGACCAAGAGACATCTGGGCCAGAGGCAGGGCTGAGGGAGGGCTAAGAGGCTGTAGCAGAGCTGGGTTGAGAAAAGCAACCTCCGTTTTAAAGAAGAGGATACAACAGTTGCTGCAGTCATGGTTCAGCGAGGCCAGCCTCAGCAATGCCCTGTATGGAGCGTGTACCCATTACCTTCTCATTGGTAAAAGAATAAGCTCTTTTCTCAAGTAGTTCAAGTAAAAGCTGCAAATAAATTTATTTTCTCCACCACCTCACTGAAGCAAAAGACATTTTGCAAGCAGCCTGCTTTGGAAAACTGCTGGTGCTTGGACTGGAAGAACACAATTAAAAGATGCAGTAAAAATTGACAAATCTTGGTACGGGAAGCTGAAAATACATTACAATCCCAATCGAACTATAAATAAAAAACCCAAATTAAATAAATCTTGAACAATTATGGATTAAAATATGTTTGGCTTTAATGACTTAGCATACGGGCCTTGACTCTTGAAATGGTTGCTGAGACCACACGGCTTGCACAGGGATATAATAATAAGTTGCCTGCTGCTGCAATGCCATATAGGGATGACAAGGGAGGGGGCACCAGCATTTTGCTGGTTTTCTGGTTACTGGTTGGCCCTTCTTCATGGCCCCTGCTCTCTGTGCAAAACTCCAACTGTATAGCTTCAGTAACAGCAAGCAGTGTCAATAATGGACTCAATAATGAATGGAAGAGAAACCCAACCCAATAACAACAAAACCTCTAGGGGAGCATTAGCAGCAATTGCTGTCATCCGATGTTGGGAAACTGCTCGTCTGTCCTGATGGCAGCCTATCATCCACAGGCTGCAGCAGGATGCTGGGCTCAGCGAGCTGTGAGGTAGCAAACCCCAAAAGGGTTAGGCTTGGTGGACAGCAATGTGCTCCTCCACCACATCTCCACAGAGCAGGATTTTGGTGGCCCAAGTCTGCCCAGGCAGCTGTGGGGTTTGGAGGGAGGTGGTGGCAGGAGAGTCGGGCACACGTCCCCACTCTGCCCCCTGCTTGCCCCAGCCCACGGCAGCGGCTCTGGGGCGTGAGTCCAGAGTGCTCCACTCCCCTTTTGGATGACAAGCAGGGATTAAAACATTTTCCATAGCTACTGCTTTAGCTGCTGGGCCAGGATAACCTGAGCAGCTCTCACTTCCTTCTTGAGAAAGGTGGGGAACAGGTGCAGATCCAGACCACGTGAATGGCACTGGCATGGCTGGCCCCAGATGCTAACTGTGCTGAACTGATGGTGCCCAGAGCTCCCAGGGCTTTCCAGATTTGTAGCTAGCTGCCTAAGACCTCACTACAGCTGAGTAAGTAGCTGCACTACACCCCCTCTCCGAAGGGGAGGGTTGAGCCTTAATGCAGAAACAAAAAAAACAGCCCAGGAAAATCACTTTTCTTGCCACAGTCAGCCGGAGCATGGTTTCCATCATGCAAGGAGCTCTGTGAGAACTAGCTCAAAGTTTGTTTTCCCCGGGGTGGCGGGTCCTGTGTAGGATAGCAACACCAAGGGAAGAAGTTTCTGCAGTTGTCTCTGCAGGCATTCCCAGTGACAATACCTTGTCTCCTTTTCCTGTCCCTTACTATTCACACGTAGTATCTTGGTGTTTCTAGCCTTTGGCTAAATTTGGTTCAAGTAGATCCGTGCATTCATATTACTGGGGAAGGGACAGACATGTAGAAGTTGCACACAGGCAGACCTATGTGCATGCAGTCAGATGGCATAACACTCATTTCCTTAGGAAACTATGCTGGAAAGAAAACAGCAGTCTACTTTTTCAGGCCTTCCTGCTCCCTGTTTCTCCTACTTACTTTGAAAGTTATGGTAGCTTAAAATAATCTCTACGCTGCATCTAGGAATTTACATGTTATGCTTTCTTTGAACAGTTTTTTTAAAAGGTCTCCTGATTTAAAATATAGCATATGAGTATGATTTTTTTTCTCCTTCAACAACTGTTTTCTGGAAGATTTGAAGTTGATTATATTGGGATTGTGATTACTTAGTAGTTTGACTAAAGCTATTTCACAAGTCAGCTCTGATGTGCTACTTTGAAATAAGATGAGAAGTTTTCTCATCTTATATTTTACAGAAAAAGCCATTCCAAAAAGCAAGTGTTCGATGTGTCCAAAATTTCTCCATGAAAACTTGCCTTAACATGACATATGACTGTATTTTGCAAGCTGTTTAGTCACCCATTATTTTTGTTTTATTAGACATAGTTGACCCTTTGATCTCAGTGAATTAACACTTGTACTGATCCAGAGGCTATGAGTCTAACCCTCATGCTTGTTGACATTGTTTTCATATGGCCTGGCATTTATAATCATGCAAATTCTTGCTATAGCCTGTTCATTTCTAAAATGTTCACAGAATTGATTCCCTGACATACTCTTTGTGACTTAACAGCTTTCTCTGACTTTTCTGTATGACTTAGCTCTTAGAGCTTGCAATAGAGTAACACAAGGTTCACATGTATTTTGGCAATTTACCATCTTTTAGAAATGTCTACTTTAGGGTCTTAGACATTGCAGAAAAAAAGAAAAAAAGCCATTGCAAAGTTTTTTCTGGGCTGTAGCCAGCTTAAGGAAAACACAAAGTTTTCAGGATAAAATTTAGTGGATTTGTAGAGAAACTTGAAACATGGTACAGCTCTTGGCCTGAATTCTTGTAAGTCAATATGCAGTATATATATACCATAATGAAATTCTCAAGTTGCGGTTTACATTTCATTCATGTAGCATTTATCACTGGAATCAGTGGACACTGACTGCTGTAGTATGTCAAGGGTTTGACCTTTGTTATTCTGACCTCAATTACAAGACCAGGTCTAGGATATAGAGTCCAGTTTCCTACCAGCTCCCAGGCATGTCAAACTCTGATTAGAGCCTTCCTTCACCAGGCTGGGTTGAACACACCCAGGCCAAAATGGAGCTCAGTGAGTGTAAAGTTATGTGAACAGACGCCAGAGGCCATGGGAACAGGATGGAAAATTTTACACAGCAACTGTAATGTTTTACATCTTGTAAAATAACCCGGGAGCTAGGAAATAACTTTTTTAAATCCAAATTTCAAAGTTTGTCTTTTCTTAAGTCATAGAAAATATTCCAGACAACGTGCATATTTGATACCACCCAGCCCCTTTCCCAAATCATTGAGAAAGGTATGTCGTTATTATTCATCCCCAACGAGAGGATGAGGATATCTGTCTGAAGTATATTCCAGTGCAAGACACCTCCTGTGAAGCACCTAGGACAGGACTTCTAGAGGAATATAGTCTTTGTTTAAGTCCTTTGCCTTAGATATTTTAATTCTAAAATTTTATATAATTTTGATGCTGCAAAATTATTTATTTTTAAATGAACACACACAAAACGAAAAGGAAAATTGGAATTGTAGGACACAAAAATGCAAAATTACAAGAGTACTTTCAATTTTTAATATCACTTAAATTTGAAAGACTGAAGCTCTCTAAAAACTTGTAAGTGGCATAGTAATTTCAAATCACTTCATACTGCACATGCCCAGAGCTCTGATAACCTCCACACTCAACTTCTTGTAAGTTTTTTTCTTCACATGTTCCAATAATGTGAAGCCACACTCTGCAACGTAGAGCGTGTGATTCATAATTATTGTAGCACTTCAGATTTCTCTGAGTCCTGGCACATGGGAAAGAATTCAAACTCTGTTACAGAGGATCAAAATACATTAGACCAATTAAATCAAATGCTCTAACCAAGAAAACTTAAAGTGATCTTAAAATGTATGATTAAAAAAGACAAAGATAGGAACGAGGGGTAGCTGCATAAGAACATCATCTTGGAAAGAAAGAGAAAGGGTTTCATATAGCAAGGATACTTTCACTGGCTCAAGAAAGGGCTGATAAGAAGCAGAAATTACCGTCAGATATGGTAAAAGAATAGATACTTCTTTAAGACCTGAGAAAATGAGTTGGCAAGATGAACGCATTTACTGTGTACTGTGGTACAGATGAGAATACCAAAGGGCCTTGAACTTATCCTCGTAACAGTCTGCTTACTTAGTTAAACACCACTGGGTATAGATGAAATAAGATGGAAGGGAAGTCCCACCTCTGCTTTTGCAGATAACAGTATTTTAAATCTTCTCATAAACTGATTCGGTCTCTATCATCTAACTAGTTTTCATTTTGGCCTCTTCTGCTGATATTGGAGGGCTAATCCAGAATCTCTCTGCTCCAGCACTTAAACTTGTTTCTCCTTTCCAGCAT
This sequence comes from Burhinus bistriatus, assembly GCA_013397275.1. NCBI lineage: Eukaryota > Metazoa > Chordata > Aves > Charadriiformes > Burhinidae > Burhinus > Burhinus bistriatus. The sequence continues at coordinate 115,753 of VYXH01010598.1, forward strand.
AAAATTATATATAGCTATTTGTTCTTATTGGCATACATAGCTCTTCTTTTTCCCTGGTGTTTACACCCCACTTCGTTGTCATGTATTTATGCAGCACAATCATGTCCCCCCTTTCAGCTCTCATTTGCTTGGCTATGGAAACGCTTAAGCTACCATCATAAAAGTGCCTATTTCCTTCTCTGCGAGCACAAGCAGCCTTTCTTTGAATTTGTCTTTCTCATCCATGGGCAATTGAACCATCTGCAGTGCTCTAAATGAAGGCTGTATTCGGTTTGGGGAAGTAGCGCTGGTGCTGTCCAGACTCTCATGGAAATGACTCAGCTGATAAATCCTGGAATCATGTTTGATCTTGAAAGCCTCTGCACTTCATCAGAAAGTATCTTCATGTTGTTGCCTGGTCTCGCTTTATTTACCCAGTAAAAGAGGATTTTGCTATTTGCTTTAATTTTGCAAAGTCTGAGTCACTTGACCTCTGGCAAGTCTGACATTGTTCCTAAGACTTCTAAAACGTGCATTTTAGGATGGCCAATTTTGCTCTTCTTTGTAAATTCTTGTTAGGCTTTTTTTCCTACTACTAGCATCCCTTTTGACACCACCTTTCATACTGGTAGGCGATATTTTCCCTAGGTACTGCTACAGTGCTTAGGAAGAGCTAAAATGGGGATCTGGATCCCACATCAGCAGCACACTGCTCTGGAGAACTTACTGTGAGAAAGCAATCCCAAGCAGTGCAGGAAACTCCAAAACGGGCATGTGATGACTGCCATGTGGCAAAATGCTCAGAAGGCTTCAAGCTTCTCGGCAAGCCAGTGTTTGGGACTAGGACTTCACTGGGATGCATTACCAGTTCAATAGCATTACTTCCACGGGATATTTTGCTAAACTCTGTGTTGGTTGTTGTGGGAAACACTTCACCTTGAAAGGAGCTATCATAGGATCAGCAGTGTATTGCTGGGAGAATTGAAATCTAGTTGAAACACTGGAGCAACAGAAAGGCTATAATAGGATATTATTTTTTTCGCTAATGAGTGGAAGTTGCAACCTGAAAGCAGGGCTGCGCTGGCCACTGCGATCCTATGGAGACCACAGCGTACATGCAGCACATAGCTACCTTGGCTCTGCCATGACAGACGTGACTGTAAGCAGCAATGCTTATTTGGTCTGACTGTCATTTTGTGTTCTGCTTTACAGAGAGGTTTCAGCTAAAGGTCACGGGAGAGCCACTGTATATTTTTCTTCAAACAAAATCAATTGAAAGACCTAGAACACAATAAGTTATGTTGCAGGGCTGCACTTGCATGTATTCCCATTGGAGACCTATCAATGTGAACTAGCACTGTTGGGAAATCTCTCCAGCTACCCCAGTTAATCAATATCTGTTCATTATACTGTCTCTGATGAATATGGGTAAGGATTGGGTAAGCATGAGTCAGGTGACTTAAAATAACTGCACCTCACATAAGATCAATAGAGGGTGGGTTTTTTTTCCCAGTATTACTTCAGGCAAACTAATGTACTTTTTATTCCCCTCTTTTCTTACCACCCCTTGCTCATTGTTGGTATATCAACATCACTGTAGGAGTGGCTTTATTAAATTAGTAGCACTTAATCTACTGTCATACTGTCAACTTGCAGGGAGTGAACAAGCAGACAGCAAGTTTTCAAGTGGCCCAGTGTGCTTCGACTGGCTCTCACCCAGGCAGTTAGCTCAGAGCTGTGCCAAAAGCAGTCTTTCTGGGTGCCTGCTAATATCTCTGCCCTGAGTCTGAAAAGCCTATGCTAGAAAAAAATTGTTTTAGGGGAATTCATGCCAATTATAGATGTGTTATGACAGATGAAAATATTATAATTATGCTTGGCTTCCATGCAGAACTACATTAACACATCTATGACATTTAATAACATGGGAGGATAACCACATGCCTCAACAGAGGTTGACTTTCCCCAAAGTTGCTTAACGTTTTCTTTTCTTCCCTTCCTCCCTCTTTTTCCCACCCACCGACATTAAGAAGAGCTGCGTGTACTTGCAGCATTTTGGGGGAAACAAGGAAAAGTAAGAAAAAAGAAAGGGAAGGCAAAAAAGAGAAAAGGAAAA
>VYXH01010598.1:118061-129885 GCA_013397275.1 Burhinus bistriatus
GAAGGGAAGGGAAGGGAAGGGATGTAAATTAATGACATGAAGCTAACAACTGCAAGTCAGTAACAGATTAAGGCATGCAGCTCCTTATTGGGCTGTTTATGTCAGACTGATGAAAAACAGGCAAACTGAATAAATACCCTCTCAAGCCTTTAACTAGTGGACCTGTGGCAGACATCTTGTATCTATATGGCTTATGGCTCTCAGCACACAGACTAAATTAAATCTGGGAAGAAGCTGGATTGGAAGGTGAAGTCCTATCTTCAGAGCTAAATGTTTTGCAGGAAACTGGCCATTGGTCATGCTGGGAAGGCTGCAAAAGGATAGACCTGGTGACAGCTTAGGAAAGCGCTAAATCTGTCAGAGAGGTATGTATTACCCACCAACAAACTAACCACTTTCCTCAGACTTAGAGTTCACAGTGCTTAGCAAATGCTAGTTAATTGGCCTTCACATTCCTTTCTTTCCCCACCCCCACATTCAGCTGGTGAGTCCAGTTGCCGCCATTTTGCTGATAAGGAAATGTGAGGCAACCAAAAAGGCTTATTGACTCTTGCCAAACACCGAGCAGGCTGTTTCCAGTCCAGCTAACCTGTTAGAGAAGGGCTCATTTGCAAGCAGATATCCATTCCCATCGAGCTAAACAGGACTGCACATGAACTTAAAGCTCAGCATATACCCACATGTTTTGAGGCATCACAGCCACAGTGCTCAGCACCTTGCAGCACTTACTTAACAAGCCGAGTTGTCTTTTGCTCTTCTTTCGTAGAATGAATTAATATGAATCATATTCCAACACATTGACTCAGATATCCCTGTCACGTGGCCTTTTGGTCCCCGTGAGCACAGTGCCATGCGCAAAAATATCCTATTATGAGACAACTCTTCATCTGTTTGTTTTCTTTATTGATAAGAAGTGCAGTATGTAGAAAATGACTAGCACCATAAGAGCTCAGGCTGAACCAAAAGCATTGACCCCAGAAGATTCTTGCTCACATTGCGCCAGCTGCTACAGCTGTCCCTTAGAAGAAAAACAAAATTTCTTAACAAAACAAAGTACTCTGCCCTGCAAATGGGACTTCAAAACATCTCCCCACACCACATCCTCTTCTTATCAGTATGGAGCACAAAGGCAATCACAAGAAGTCAAAGGTGAATCCTCTAGTGATAAATGCTTACGGCTCAGTTCTAGATTACCAGGCAAAGGTTGGTGGGGAGACACGTTTGGCCAATGTCCTCACCATTTCAAAGTACGAGAAAGTTCTTACTCAAACACTGTGATTAATGAGCAGTGTGCCTCTGCTTTGAAAAGCAAAAGGGGGACTGACCTGTGCTGGGACACTAAGTTAGAGTTTGCAAGACCTTTCACTTCAATTTCGTCATCTGTCAGACATACCTAAGGGTGAGCAATGTCCACCTGAAGAGGTTTTTGCAGACGCTTAAGCGACTAACTTCGTGAGACTGTAGGACTCTGGACACCAAACTAATGATGACATTTCTGAGGAAATGTGTACAAGCCAGGGGGAAAGAAATGGTACTTCCAGCCCAGAACTTTTACATATTCAATTTCTGGCAAATATGCAAATCTTTAAACTTAGTATGCAGCTTTCAAACTACAAGAGGCCTTGTGCAAACTTTGCAGGTGAACATCCTTCCACGACCATACACCTTTCCATAGAAAGGTGTATTGTTTGAATCAGTAAAAAATGAAGAAGTGAAAGACAAAGAGACAGAAAGGTCAGTGACTGATAAATCTTTAATATAAAAATTGTACAAGAATTTTGATACAAATTACAAGAGGTATTTGGACAAAGTATGAGTAAAACTCCATTTATATCCCCAAAACCTTATGCATTTTATGCAAAAGACATACTGTAGGACAGTTACAGTACAGAAAATACAAGAAAAGAAATGTCGAATTAAAAACAGGACTTTTAATTCCCTCAGACTACTAATGGAAAAACTTGTTTAGAGTACATACAGTATTTATGAAGCTACCAATGTCACGATTATTAGATCAACATGATGCAGTTTTTCATATCCCCTTGTACAGCTATATTCCATAGTGCATGCTTTGGTTCTGCAGGCAGGACAGCAGAGCTCACGTTTTGCTCACATTGAGAACAAACAGTGAAAATAAAAAGCCTCATCTATTCCGAATGGAGAAGGACCTTTGTAAAAACGTCCGTCAGGCCCCGACTCCACACCTTCCCGTGCCTGGGAGGGGCACCCCAGGAACACGTCTTGACAAAGTCCACCGGAACAAGCCTAGCTTTGTGAGCCATCAGCGAGCTGGCCCTTCTCTGCCCAGCAGCCCCCCCGCCGCAGCCGGCATGTCGCTGAGCAGCACAGGGGGTTTGCAGCCGGGCTGTGAGAGCCCTCCCACGCCCACTGGGTTTCCAGGCTTTTTGCCTCTGTGACTGAACCCGCTGCCGGGCCCCTACAGACACCCAAATACATGAAGGTTCAAATCCAGTTTATCTCAGCTTACATCTCCGTATGAACCCCCAGTCAGGTTCCCACCTTTCCAGTTCAGGAGAACTGAAGCACAGCAGACAGCTACATAGGAAATTGCCATGTTGCTCGGCTCGTGTGACCTTCTCCATCAAAGCTGTTAAAACAACAACTGTGCCCGTGAGCAAGAGCCTTCAGTAAAACAAAGAAACTCCAAACCCCGTTGGCCACGGGGGTAAGCGCCCTACAATGAGATACTCATAAGTACAAGCAGATTGCGTTGACCTGCTTGCAGTAAGTAAAAGTGTGTGGAGCTTCAGCCAGGGTAAATTTTGAATGTGTTCAGGGTTCAGATCAGCTTATTTGCACACCTGTCACACATATATTACACTGGAACACGGAGCACTTTTTTTATAGACTGGAGGAGATGCAGGAGGCATGAACTGAGAACACAAATGCTGCCCATTAAGAAAGAGCCACGTCATGGGAAAGGAGCCCCATGTGACATAGGAACCAAAGTTTGCACAAGAAAAAGCAGCATGCTGAATTTCATATTTATAAATAGTTAAATGAGACACACACACACAACAGTGGCCATTTTATTCATCTTGTCTCTTTACAAACGGTGACCATTTTCACAGATGGAATGCATAAAACTTTCCAAAATGGAGAACATCAGGAGGATGTGTTACTTTTCTGAGAGAATTTTAATGAGAGAATCTTCTGGAATGAGGGAAGAAGGAGTGGGGACAGGTGAAAGAAATGGGAAAATTAAGACAATGTCTGAAGATTGTACAAGGGTTTGTTAAAAAAATAAAAATCCAGATGCAAAAGTATGGTTGAAAAATAATGAAGAAATCAGCCTTAGTACATCTTAAGTGACCCTATTTACTCTGTAGGTCATTGGGTAGACTAAGAACATGCCTGGAATCACAATTCTTGTGGCTACTGTACCGTTTCACAGCAGCGATGGGGTGTGTGTGTGTGTGTGCATTGTGCCCCATAAACACAGAATTTCAGGAGGTGGGGAGGACACAGATGAGGACACAGACTGGGTGTCAAAGTCTTGAACTGGATGCGGTGATTGCGCAATGCTCCCCCATTCAGGCAGAGAGACACGCGTGCATGAGTGCCACTGGTCCCCCAGAGCCGCTGTTCACAGCCGCTTGCATTTTGTAACAGAAGTGGACAGGTTGTGATTAACTATTGATGAGTTTGCCATCCTAACTGTGCATTATCCTCTGATCATTCTCAACCTTTTGTTTGACAACGGATGCCTTATGAAATCTTTATGCATCACTTAGCTAGTCTTGCTCTCTCTTTCTTCTCTAGAAATATAATTGCCCTGGATGCTTTTCTCCATTTTCCTAAAATATTTTCTCCAAAGGTTTGAAGGGAGCAGTGTACAAAATCTGTAGAACGTGTGAATAAACCTCTCTACACATTAGACATTTGCTCACTCATGCTTCTTGTGCTCTTAAGCAAGTAAGAGAAAAAATATATATACATAGGTAAGTGTGATGAAAATTCTATAATTTTGTCCATTTGTAACCTTCATTTTAAGGCTCTTTGTTCTAACACTGCATCTCTTTCTCCCGCTCTGTCTGTCTGTATCACACACACACACACTCACACATACACACACACACAAAGAACCCAAAGAGTTTCTTTGATCAGAAAGTCCTCAGTTTTCACAAACAGCCTCAGAAATGGTACAGAAAAAAAAGGCTGCTAGGCTTGCCCAAGCTCATCATCGCAGGTCAGCTAACTGGGCTGCTCCCACCTCCGTCAGTGCCATGTGCACGTGGAGTTGACAGAGGAACAGAATCTGGGCTCAGGCTTTACTCTTCTGACACAGACAGGCCTCAGGAAATTGTCTGCTGGTTTCACCGTTATGGCTTCTGATGTACTCGGAAGGAAAAGGATGGAAAAGATCAGTGACCTTTGACTGGTAAAAGGCCACAGCATATTTATAGTGGGTACCATCACCTCTGTTGCAGCAAACATCAAATTACCACACAGGGCTGGAGACAGTATTAGCATCTGGAACCAGCAAAGAGGAGCTGGAGTCCACTAATGAATCCAAGGATATGAAAACCAATGAACCCCAAAATGGCTGTGTTTAGGTCTCCCAGTCTTGGGCTTTGCCTGAAACCTGTCTTTGTCTTTTTCGGTGCTGCACTGGCCACTAGCACTGTTCAACCCACAGTGCCCAGCACTCTCAGGCACCCATGCGATGTGGTGTTACGATCTCAGCACAGGAATGCTGCTGACCCTGCAAGAAAAGCAAGCTTCAGCTGCTCCTCTGCCTACTTGAATTTTCAGCTGCTGTTCAGCAGTCAGCCTACAATAAAAAGGAAGGGGAGTGGCTGAAGCCAGGTACACTGGCCTTGATGCACTTAGAATTTCTTAAAACATAGCACATGCTCCCAAGCTACTTCGCTGTGAAACTCTCTCTTTACTGATGGCCTCATCTGAGAAGCGCTTCTGGAGCCTGTACTTTTTGGCAGTGTTCTTGTAAATGAAGGGATAAATCAGAGAAAATCCCTCCTTCTATGAGGGCAGCAGATTGTGTCTTAGATATGTTTCCCTAACACTTTACAGAGGTTCACACTGACCTCAGCAGGAGATGTTCGTATCATGGCAGAAAGGATACCTGGAATTGGCATTCACCATAGGAACCTGAAAGGGTGGCATTGCTCTGAAATTTGCCAGGGGATGGGCTAAACCAGAAAAAGAAAAGACTGCATATCCTGTTTGCCACCGAACCTATGCAGCAAATTCACACGACTATTTCTAGCAGGCACAGTATGGCTTATGCCAATACAAAGCAATTAGTTGCTACATAAGCAGGCAAAAGTGCCGTCACAGACAGTATTTCTCAGCTGACCTTTTGTTAAGAAGCCATCTTGTTACTGTCTGCCTGATAGCTCGATAGAGCAGCCAGTGGCAGCCTTGGGCTTCCCAAAGACAAATCGAAGCGCTCCAGATGGGACTTCCCTTCACTCACTGCAGATGTGTGTGTGCATGCGTGTGTGTGTGTGTGTCAAGGAACAGGGGAGGAAAGCCTGGTTCTTATACTCAATTTCCCCTTCACAGGGGATAAACAGGCAATTACGCATCCTTTTATATTTGATGGCCAAGTGCTGAACTTGAAAGCACACTATTAGTTTGTGTCCCTTCAGGGCCAGTGCAATAAGTAGCCAGGAGAGCTGGGGCTAAGGAAGAGAGGGTGTTGTCTGCTGTTAGTGTGACAGTCTTGTCAGCAGCATTCACATTACTGGAAGGTAATAAAGTGACAAGTAAGTTATTAGAAAGATATGAGGTGAAATTGAACTGAAGCTTCTTTCTGCTCAGCTCAGTTTTTTCTCCTGCTTTGTAATGGGCCACTATTTGTTACAAACCAAGCCTTGTCTTGAGATCTTATATAAAAAAAGAAATATTTATTCTTTGCAGGAAAGGTCACATGAATTTACAACATCACACTTTAAAGAAGAGGAATGGGAAAATAGTTTTATGACAACTACAGCTGCTATTTAAAAAAAATACAGTGTCATCATAATGAACAATAATACTGGCGAAAGTCAGAGGACTTGTCAAAAACATGTCCATTTTTTAACCCTTTGGTGGTCCAGAACTGTTTTCCTTTCAGTGCCAGTGCCAAACATAAGAGCAACAGTATTGGGATATACATGATCAACATCTTGATCAAAAAATCCAAGCTGTCATTCAACATCACGACTTGACCAGAGAAAACAAGCCACATAAGACTGGTTAACTACAGACTCAAGATAATATTACTTATATAAAAAAGTTGCTGCTTCAATCTGTTACAGGCCATTTTAAAGGCAGTGATAATGCTGCTTGGCAAGAAGGGACAGAAACCATGGGACTGTAACAGACATGTACTTGGGCAAACATGTGGGTGAAAGGTTCAGTCCATCATATGATGCTGCTCTGTTCATAAAGTAAAAATGGGTATGGAAAAGAGTTCCTTTTATGTCCCTACAGGAGGGGGAAAAAAGCCCAACTCATCATGTGGCGACAGCAGGATATGCTGATGCTTATCTAGCAAAGTAGCACTACAGTCACTGTTTTGTTGAGTTACTATGGCAGCAAAGTGGTGACATAAGGAAAAAAAAAACCTAAGAAGGAACTGACATATACCAGCTGCCATCACACGTCTGCCACTCACCTTTTCCCCACAGAGAACTCTTGCTGCCTCCTTGCCCTTAGTACAGACACCTTTGCTTCTCTTTTGAAATAAAAAAGAGTAATTCTGTTAACACAACCCAAAGAGAAAAGTGACAAAAACATTCTGGGACAGAGGAAGGAGTAATAGTTCCATTCACATAACTGGCGCAAAAAATTTAGAGGAGCATGTGTGCACTCCTAGATCAAACACTTGCCCTCCTTTATTCTTTCCCTTGACACCAATGATGCTGCAAAAATGTCCTGCAGAATTTGAGTACAAATACATTTCTGAAAAGATGTCCTGTTTTCTGACAGCAGCTGACATACCTAACGACCCTGTGAAAAATGGGTCCAAACCAAGCACTTTGATTTTAAAATATCATACACATTGAAGGAGGAATTTTTGAAACTAAATGTCTTGTAAATGATTCCTATCTTTGGAACAGATCAGACCTTGAATCATTATGTTTCTGAGCTTTCCAGACACCCACACAGCTCTTTCTCTTGTTACTGAGGCACATTCCTACCCCAAATAATTAGCTATGCTTGATCCTTAACGGTGTTAACTGAGAAGATTAAAACTCATGGAAAACTAAAGTGGATCCCTGCAGCCCCACTTCCTAATAGCTGTACTGGACCGGATCAACAGAGGTGCTGACCTCCCCTGGCAGCTACTTTACTGTTTAGAACCCGACTCTACTCTTTTTCCTAAACAGTTCCTTTTTTGGAGAGGGAATGGGAAACACAGAGGTGATGGAAAACTTATAAAATTCTGGAACAGACAAAGAAAGTACACTTTCATTTCCACAATGGAAGGAAGGACAAGGAAGGAAGGAAGGAAGGAAGGAAGGAAATACACTGAAGTTTACTCATGGCAAATATGGTGCACAATTTCTGCTGTGTAAATTATCTACAGATCCCCAGGAAACATACAAATTTTATGAGCTCAGTCATGAAAAGCCTTTGAGAGATCTTTAAGAGCAGTGTGTATGTGCTAATAGGCTTTTTAATCTACACCTTCCATATTTTGTCAAACTGAGTTGTGAGTTAGTGACACAGTGCTCATACTTCCTGTGCACGACTACAGTGCAACCATGGAGCCAGCTGCAGTTAAGAGGCTAAGTTAAAATCTCAGCCATAATAAAGTCTTCCTGGTTGAGATACAGCTCAGAAAAATTGACCAAATATTGTAAGGTGTGCAAAGATAAATTAGCTCTTTACTAACACCATCTAATTAGTCCTCACAGGAGCACCCTTATGGGGAAGATCATATTAGTATTAGATATATTTTAACAGACTGAAACACACACGAGTAAGTGATGTGATCTGTCCAAGACAGTATTAAAAGTCAGTTCCTGGTTCCCATTCTTGTGCTTGGACTCTGCTGTTTTCCTTCCAAATTGTTTCATACAGGTTTTCAAAAGATAACGAGTGATTTTTGTATCAGTGTCACATGCTTTCCTGACCCCCCACTTCCAAAACAAAGAAAAATGCTTAACAACCTCCAGACAAGTAGTTCTGTTTCTAAAGGAGGTTCAGGACAAAGAGTTATTACCTAAAAGTAGACAAAGCCATTTTGATATTTACAGAAAAATACAACTACCTGGAATAAACGAAACAGTGAAACAACATGGAAAGAGTGACCACAATAACTATAAGAACTAGACAAGAAGGAGCAAACTCCATGTAAAATGAAGAATCTCTTCCTCACAGTTGGTCTAATTCTTGTAAAAAGATTTAGACTGACAGGTTTGGAAACTGAAGGGATAGCCACAGGTTTATGATGGCATAAGCAATTGTACAACACTTCTCTTATCATCACACCTTTACAGCCATGCCCTGTGCTGGACACATGAGATGTTCAGTCATTATGCTTATTGCAGTCTGGGTCACTGCTGAGATCACCCAGAAATCCTACCTTCTGTCAGTAAAACCAGACTTCTACCACACAGCCTTTTTAAGGATTTTTCAGGTAACTTCAGATGATACAAATTCCGCCACAGGAACAATTCTGATAAATACAGATTGTCATACAGACGCATGGTAAGTAGGGAGGAGGGAAATGCCATTCAATTCAATGTAAGTGTATGTGCCCTTCTAAAACAAAAAGTGTTCCGACATTAGTATCGCTAGCACTGAAGAAACCACTTGATTCACCTAGAAATAACAGTGAGTAAAATTCTGTCCGCCAGACAGAGACGGTATTTCTTACACAGCTTGAGGAGAATCTGATTGAAGATTAGGATGCCATAAAAGTAGGATTGCAGAGCTTATAACAGTTTTTGGAGGTTTGTCCCTGCTTCTTTACTTTTTAGAATGTCTTGTTTCATTTTGTGTAATACACAGATTTTTATTTTTCTATGTAATTCTGCTGAATTTATCTACTGATGTTGTTTAAGTTTCCAAACAAGTTTACCAAAACCATTTGACCTCTAACAGAAACAGAGTGAAATGAGAATGCAGAACAGTGATTCATTCAGTTAGGAATTATTTATATAGCTTAAATGTGTTTTTCATTAAAAATTATATTTATTTATACCATACATACTACAAAACAGTGGGGTTTTCTTACTGTAGATATCATTCAATTTTTGTTGTTTTGTTTTTTTGACTTTCCATCTTACTTGTTCCTAATAGCCTGGGAGGACAGACAGGAGTGCAGTACAGATAACAATACAAAGGTTTAGAAGAATGCACCTTTACTGTTCTAATTTCCCTCTCTCACAAACACACTAAGCTTGCACAACATAAACCAAAGCAAAGCAGATCTCTCCACTCAATTTAACAAGGCAAAGTAGTTGAGAGTTTAAGGAAAAATAAAAAAGCTGAAAGAAAGCCAGTGAAACGGCTTAGCTCTTTGCTGTAGTTTCTTTTTGTTAAACTAGAAGGTAAATTTTCCTTACAGTTTCTGTGGGATCCACAAATGTTTTCAGGGCTTCATCAGTGTACAGAATCAAAAAATGATCAGAGGCTTGTAACCCATAGGAACGTAGTGAGAATTCATTTAGAAAGATTTTTCTTTTATTTTCGACAGCTGGAAATACTGGTTTATTAGCTATTGATTCCTACTTTTGGAAACAAGAATACTGAAATGCATGAAGAGTACTAAAAAAGAGGAAAACCATATTAAGAGTTTCCTCTAGAAAATCTAACATGAGTTAAGTACTCAAGTGGACATAAAGGTAAGAATAATCAAAATGCACAGAAAATCAAAACAACGACAAGCTGAAACAATGGAGCATTTCTGACTCTTGGCTAAGAAGAACAATGTTCTGGGTCAGTAAATACAGAAAAGGAACACATTCTCACTGAAGGAATATTTTATTGTACGTTGAAACATCCCTGGGGTTTGTGTTTGTTTGTTTGTTTTTGCTTTTGTTATTGTTTTTGTAAAGCAAAGAGTCTACAACACACACCCTAATGGTTTTGGCTGTAGACTGAACTTAAGTAAATACCAGCACTCAGTCAGTATGTTGTGGTAACTCAGGCTGCCAGTGTGGTTTACCAGCTCAAGCAACATGTGTAAACACCGGAAACAAAAAAGATTCATAGGACAGCCTCTCTTTCTCTCTGCCTTTCTCAATTGCTTGCTCCTTCTCCCTCTCCTGTTCGTGCTCACTCTCTTGCTCAGTATCGTTCTTGGACTTCTATTATTTTCTGACAAACCATGTGGGTGAAACACAAAACATTAACACAACTAGAGATCCTTTTTTTCTGGCATCTAATTTTATCCAAAGGGAAAGTTACCCAATAAAAAGTCCAGCATATGTTTTCAGAGCTACTAAGTGCTTCTGCCATTAATTTCTTTTGATTGCTTCTATAAAACATGCCTTAATCATACTACAGCACTTTCCATTGCAAAAAAGACAACTTTACAGAACAACATAGTTAACATTATTTCCCTGTTCCTTTTTTTTTTTTTTTTAAAACACCACAAAAAATCCAGGCCATAGTAAGAAGCACACAAAATTATATTCATCTTTGCTCTGTGACAAGTAGTATCAGCATTTATATCCCCAAATATTATGCATGTCTGACAAAAAAAAAAAAGTTTCCACTGATTCACGTGACACAATTCTGTTTTTTTTTTTTTCCTTTATGTAATGTAGTATATAAGGAATAAGGATGCACTATTGTTTCTAGTAATAATTGGCACTTAAAAAAAGCACCAAGAATTCTGTATTTCACTTTAACCCTTTTCCCTCCCCAGTATTTTTTTCTGTAGTCCAAAAACTACAACTGTGGTTATGGTGAATAACTACATTTTTTTTTTTTTTCAAAATGTGTGCAAAGTTGGCACTTTTGTATTAACACTAAACACTAATACTCTTTGTTTGGCATTCATGCCCTCATACTGACCAGACCACTTTTATCTAAGTGTATTTTTTTAAAGACACTTACTGAAAATATGGCAATAGTTTAAGAAAAAAAAAGCATGGATATTATTACACATCCCCTTGTAGTGTACGAAAAAGTGCATGACTGGATTTATGTAATAGTACAAGACAAAAAAACTGTATCAGATTGGTACTGTAAAGCATGCCAGCACCTCTGTATTACTTATATCTAGCAGGTAGTTAAAACAAGACCGTGGTTCTTTTAAAAATGTGCATTAAAGCTAACATAAATGAGTAGAACTAGCCAGCAAACTATTTTTCCTGCTTATCTAACAGCTGAATGTAACTGTAAAAATTAAGCAAAAAAATAAGAGTTAAACCACCATCAATACAATTGTTTTACATCATAGGCCTGTCAAGGCTCAATATATATATACAAGTGTAACAGCCATGCTTAGTAGAACGTTATCCCCAATGCTTAGAAGACACAAAGACAACTAAGTAGATTTTTTTCTCTCTTTTTGTTTGTTTGCAATTTTTTTGTTGTTTTTATTCTTTTTTAGCAGGTAAAAGTCATGGGTAGAACAAATTGTCTCTTTGGAGATGACCAAGAACATTCTAACAGAACTAGGGACAACTGCAAGTTTTCTGTGGGTTTGGTTTTTCTTTGCTTTTTTTATGAAGGGTCTCCCCCCCCAAATTAAACATCCCACCTTTTTGTTTCTATCCCAAAAAAAAGGAAAAAAATAAACCAACAACCAACAAAGGGGAAAAAGCACCTGGTGTTTCTTTCTTTTGTTAAAAAAGAAAAGAAAAAGATTATATATATATGTATATTTTAT
>VYXH01010598.1:132097-149550 GCA_013397275.1 Burhinus bistriatus
TATTGTTTTTCTTTTCAGCTACTGCTCCTCAACATTAGTCCCCAGCAGCAGCTACAGCTTTTTTATTTGATATTTACAAAATAATAAATTTCACTAACAGAAAATGCAAAATTCTATTCTTGGTTCCTGAATCCCTGCTGGCCTTCCTAAAAGCCTTGCTTCAAGAGAAAATATTATTAATATATGGAATATCTATGTGTATTTGTATCTATGTCTATCTCTAGATCCATATCCTTATATATTTATACATACATACATATAAATATATAATATATATATACGTACTCATATAACTGTGGAAGTGAAATATAGGAGGAGAAAAAAAAAAGGTAACTGAATGATACATAGTCAGAGGTCCTGATTCTGATAATTTAATTCTGGTAAAAAGGGATTCAGAATCAGGCCAAACCAAGATGGAGAAGACTTGAAGGGTTTAGGAGAACAAGTCTCTGAAATCTATATGTAAGTTTCTGGAAATCTTAGCCAAAGTAAGTGGTTCCATCCTTCTGGGAGGGCACTACTGCTCCTCCCTATATTATTCCCAGTACTGTGTCTGGTGCACTGCTGACTGACCCAGGCAGTGTAATTTCCAGTAAAAAAACCCTACTAATGGCAATCAGAATTTTGCCCCAAATCAATCAAAACACTTAAGCATGGGCTTTGGTTTAGGTATGTGCTGAAGTCACTGCGGGTGCTTGAGACACTGGAAAAGCTGTCACTGACGTCAGTGGTCTTTGGACCAGATCCCAAGAGCCACAAGTTAAAATATTTTCAAGTGTTTTACAGGATCTGGGCCTTTGTGCTCAACAAATAAAGCTCTACATTTGCAAATAATGTAAGCCTTTGTGTTAGTAACTGTGTAAAACAGCCTATTATTTGAAATGCTGCATTCTACTCTCCACTTTTGACATTGGCTTTATTCACCCATTGCAGTAGAACCTCACTGATTTGTAGTAGTGTCAGGAAACCCTCTTTGAAAAACTGCATTTTCTGAATTAACAATGCAACCAACAAACATGACAGACATCAAAGACCTCTGACCACAGAACATGCTCGTTTTGTTGAAGTGCTTAATAATAAGAAATCAGTATAAAGTTTTCAGTATTAGAAAACTTTAGGGTTCAGTATTCAATGTGCACCATTGCTGACGAAACAACAAATATTTATGCCATTTCTTTGGAGGGTGACTGGATTTTCAAGTCAGTAAACAAAGAATTAGCGAAGTTCTACTGCGTAACATTCTTTGCAAGCTAAGGACCCAAACCCGCAATTTACAACATGCAGACTCACCAGTCTGTCTGCCCATTATAAATTGCAGATCAGAGCCCAAATGTAGGAGGGAAAAGAGAGAAGGCAGGGGGCGGGGGGAGAGAGAGAGAGAAAGAGAGTGTTTTAACAAAGAATACTCTAATTTGCAAAAAAGCACTAGGTATAACATTGGCATGGGAAGACATAACAATGATCAAATATTTTACAGACATTCAGGTCCTACAGTAACAAAAAAGGGAGAAGGGGAACAATAGCTATTAGCAATATTTCCTTATTGGAAGCTTTTGTTTTAAGAAACCCTTTGAAACATACCTCTCAACCAGCTGAAGTCCCAAACATGGTACAGCAATACAATGCAGATAAACAAGGAAAACGTAAATATAGGAAGATTAAATTGATGTAAAGTTAATTTCTGTAATTTTCTGTCACTTTCTTTGTGATTCAGCTATCTGTTGCACATACCTTACAGGGATAAAGAAAGAAAACAGCAATAGAAACGATCTGTCCGACTCACCTGCAAATGCAGGTAACCGTTCTCTGACAAAAAACTGGTACTGAACTGCAGTTTAATTGAATCGTGTCTGCTCAGGATGCAATTATTGCAGTAAAGGGGGGGGGTCTAGAATGGAAAATTTCTCTCCTAATGAGTGACAGTTGAGAGGTATGGGCAAGGGCGGAAAAAAGTGGAGAGTATTCCTTGTTTTTCTCCCACATGGGAAATACTCCTTTCACACAAGCAAGTATAGCACCATTGCTTTTTTGAGGCGCAGAAGTGTAATTATGCATATCCCCACACTGCACTTAGGAAGGCTGAGCTTACCTTGTGATAAGATCAGCTTTCTAATCTTTTGCTAAATTGAGATCACAAAAGAGAGAGAGAGAGAGAAGAGAGGAGAAAAGAAAAAGAAGGGGGGGGANTTTTTTTTTAAAAAAAAAAAGGAAAGAAAATAATATCTGAAACCAATAAAATAGACTTAAAAAAAAAAAGTCTTGATTGTGAAACTCGTTTTTGTCAGCTGTAATCTTCACTTACACTGTTGTTCTGATGGATACTGACTCAACCACACAATATGAAAAACATAAAGCAAATCAATCAAAGCATATTCACAGCATCCCCATTATCATCCACAAATGAGTTCTGAACAGATGCATGCAGTGTGCACATACATGAATGATAAACAGTAGTCCTAACAGTCCCTTGCCTTCCTGGTGTCAGATGGCGTACCAGTCCACGTAAAGTTGCTAACCGCAGTACAGGAAACGCTTACTGTGAAGGCCTGTCCACACTGACCACTGTTATTACATGACCATAAAAGCACATTCATGCTTATCATCATAATGCTAACTGCAAACTACTCATAAAGTGCTCATGTGTTTACTTCTTATGATATCTCCCCCTCTCTGTCCTCCTCATTCCCCTGGTACGGGAATTTGCTGCAGCGTAGAAACTAGTCAGGGTAACCGTAACTGTTGTTTCCACACATTTGCGCTTAATATTTCCTTGGTTTGCTGCTGAGAAAAACACCAGCCAGGCATGCAGTGAAAATAACTTCAGCATTCACTGAATGAAGAGACAAGTATAAATTACCACGTTAAAGAGGGGCTACTGAGCCCCAGATGGACAGAGGCCATTCTGAGAAAGACCAGTGTAAGGATGCAAACCCTGCTGATGCTGTGATAAGAAGAGATGCCTCTCTTATTCAATTCTCACTTACAGCAGTGGCAATCAGTAATCTAGTTAAAGTATGTACCAGCCCATAATATCTGTCAGGCAAACGATGTGCAGAAATGTGCGGACAAGTTCTGGCACTCTGCTCAGTAGTGTCCCTTTTCCGCTGTCAGCAGTACTGTTGGATTCTCCTAATATAATTACATTGACTTTTATTCAATTAAGTGCCATTCCTCGCCTTAAAAAAAACCTACTTTATCAATTGATTCAGGTGTAATGCAATAATAAAGATGAACTCATGGCAGTGCATTAGCTCTGCTGTTCATAACTTCTGAACATAGGTTCATTCATAGCAGTCGATTTCCATTATGCAACCACAGTTCAAAAGAATTGATTCTTTTACATTCATTTCTTAATCTATTTCACTTGTGTTTAATACTCTCTCTAAATATCATATGCAAAAACATTCTGTTAGGTTTGAGAGGACTGAATTGTGAGAAAAAGTTCATTTATTTGGACACTGAAGTTTTGAAATCTTACGACAAAACCAAAATCACAGAGGCTAAAACCTTGTCAGAATTAAGAATACTGTGTGCTGGAGCTACTAGCAACACCCATTTCCAGTAGCTGAACGATCTTTGGGATAGGAGGGAAGGAAAAGTATGTTTTCGTAGACACATCAGTCTAGAGTGCTCTGAGCCTGACCCTGCACCCCTTTCCCATCTGCTACACAACTAAATGTAGCAATGCACCTTGAGGCACAGATTGAGTACTCCGTGCACGGTGCTGCTTGAACAGTGCCCTGCATAAAGAAGGCGTTTCTCTGGGCTGACAGCAGCATTCCCAAAGTTTCTTTGAGAAGAGATGACAAGGGAGTTTGTGTAGGAGGAACACGACCATGTATGTAAGGACAGCTACAAATAATGGATCCATAAACAAAAAAATGGAATTAAGAAAGAAGAGTATGGATAAAGGCAGAAAAGAAAGAGAAGCGGTACAGACCAGGAAGTTTAAAAAGGGAGATGTTCTGGGAAAAGGCAAGCACTGGCAATTGTCAAATAGAACGGGCTTGAATTTAGGGGTGGAAATGAAGCATGATTTGCCATGAAGCTATGAAGACTATTATTCAGGTGGAAAGACAGAAGACAAACTGTACTCTGACCAAGTAGCTGCAAACAGCTGTCAGAGACAGATGAGAAGAAAAAAGTAGCATTACAAATATTGGCCAAGCCCATACTATCTTTTGTCTTGATAACCTTAAGCATGTCTTTGCTCCTCTCATCCAATGCTGATCTTCCTTGCTTTTTTCTTGGAAAATGTACTCATTCAGCCATCTTAAATTGCTTCAGTGGTTCCCAGACCTCCTCTGTACCAAATTGAAGTATTCCATCCTAATCCAACTCTTTCTGCTTTGTCACTCCCAAATCCTAGCAAGTCCTCTACCAGCCCCCAGTCAGTGCTAGCCACCTTGTCACCTGTTCATCTGCTCCTCCCAGTGGCATCTGCAGTTTCTTGCTTCAGCTGTTCTGTTCCCTGATGTGATTTACAAGGCTGCTACCCTTTCCTCTTCTGAGTACTGCTCCCAGGTACACGTAAACAATGTTCCCTGAGTTAGGTAAGGCACAGCTTGGGCAGAGTGATTTATGCCAGTGCACGAACGCTGCTATCAAACAGGCGGAAAATCATGAAGCAAGATACGCCAGAAACAGCCAAGCTTCAGCTTGCCACGGCTCCATTATTCCTCATACCTGAGCTAGCTAATTTAAGGCCATCTCTGGTGTCCTTTGCACTGCAGTTGCTGCTGTATCTGTAGGGAAAAAAAACTTGAAGAACCTAAATGAATGGCAGAGGTATATTTATGTAAAGAAAATGTAAAATATTTGACCTAATAAAATCCTTTGAATTACTCTGGACTTCTTAGACTGCTTATTTGTACATCAGCTACCAAAATGAGATTTGATCCTGGCAATGGAAATGTTGCGTAAAGACAATTGGTGAATGCAGTCTTCCAGGCAGAAATACGAGGTCAAAGGAGCTTAACTAAAGGCGTATCTCACTCAGCTCCAGTTATCTGATCTACCCCATCCTAGGCAGCAAGGAAGGGATGGTGAAGAGAGTTATTTCTGAGAATTTAAAATACTATGTGTGCCAAAGTATGTCCAAACATCTGTTTAGCTCTGTACTACATGTCATGTACTCTTAAAAATGAGGACAGTATTTTTCTAAGATGTTTTGAGATATAGCTTCTTGTGGCAAGGAGTTTTAGTAAAGTCTGGTTTATTTTAGGAGGCCCAGAATGCCCGATTCTTCCACATAATTAACATTCTTCTTTCAAGTTACTATTCATGAATTAGATATATGGTGGGCAAAAGTGTGTGGGAAGTCCTCACCAGAGTGAATTCAGCCTTCTGAATTCAATGATCTTAAGAATGGATCAGTGCTGCTGTAAGGATGATAATGATAATGATGATACACATGAAATTCATAGTTGTGGCAAAGTGGCAAGGGTATCTCACCTCCCAGTTCACCACTGCCCTTTCAGACAGGAGTTTCGGTAGCAGCGCAATGCAGCATGCTATAGCAACTACAGCAGCTTTCTGATTATCGGCATGATCCCACTGGTAGTAGTATTTGCTTTCCCTTGTGAAGTTCACGGAAGTATTCTTCCATAATTAGAATTCATTGTCAGTTCCACCCCACCTACTACTACCAAGCTCCTCTAGTGAAAGATGCACTATGCATCAACAGTAGAAAGGGGATTATAAGCCTAGGAAATATGGTCAATTAAACGTACATGCCATTTACACACCTCATAAATCCAGACTGGGTTCTCTTCAGCAGTTTCTTTCTACACTTGTCAATGAACCTGATTTTGTTAATTTACTATCCATTTGTTGGAAAAGAAAAATGTAATGGCTGCTTTATTTTAGTTTATTTTTATTTAGTCAGTCTTTTTATTTCTTTTTGAAGTGAGTGAGGAGGAATTTATCAGAGAGTAGAATTTCTCCTGGCATAGAAATTGGCATGAATTATATTCATGACTCAAGGCCAACTTGAGTTGGATGCACCCATGGCTGCAGTTCTATCTGCACTAGGACAAACCTCATCTTTGATGAGCACAGCAGAGTTAGGGAATTTGGATGGTAAAGAGTACTCTGTTTATTTAAATTCAAGTATTATACAAAGCACGAAACAAACTGCATGAAAAAATGGGATGAATGTATTGTTCACAGTTTGAGGCAGGGCAGGTTGTTGAAAATGAAACATAAAGCATTATTTTCTTTATTTTTTAGCAAGACAAGCATATGATTACACTTAAATATTAAGGGGATGAGAGAAAAAGAGAGTGAGAATGATTTAGCAGCATAATTGTTAGGGCAGTCAGTTAGGGACTAGGGAAAGCCATTTTCCAGTTCCTGATGCAGTCAGACAGGCCAAGCCAACCAATGTTCCAGTTATATGTCCTAGCTATTGGCCCCTTGCTCGTCCTTGACTGACTGTAAGCGACAAAGTTCCCTGATGAAAATCTCACTCAAACATCAAAGCGCACTGTATTGTTCATTAAAATTCTGAAATTAATAATTTCAATGTTTCCAGTTGTATCCTGCCACATTCTTTCTTCCTATGTTTCCAAATAAAACAATATCCCAATCTCCTATACTTCAAATGTTCTGAAAATGCATTTTTTCACAAATACGTGATTTGCCAAAGTAGTACCACCTAGCCCTATCATGCTTACACTGCAAAGAAATCACAGACAGCGGGTCACAGCAGGGGGACATCAGTCTTTGGGCAGCTTTGCTTTAAGATACAATAAGTGATCCCAGCATTAAGTAATACAATAAAATTATATTTGGAGACTTACTGCATTAAAAGTCAACATGAAATTATTTTCTATTAAATTCTGTTCTTTCCAAGTAATAGTAGATTTTTTATTTTTGTTTTTAAAGAAGACAGAAGCTAATATTGGGTTATGAAACCTGAAACCACATAATCTTCAGCGGTTTGAAGAAGGTTCTATTACAAAATCAAAGGCCAGGACACATTTGTCTGGTGGTTTACGTACAGATTGGCAAACCTCTTATTAAAGTTGGATATGGAAGTAACCGCTCCGGTTGTACGGGCCCCACACAAGCTATTCTCCTGCTATACTTATTTTAAAACTAAGCTCTGTCAATCTGGTTTAAAGTATCATAAACAATGAAAATTTCATTATTCCTTCCATGAGACTTTTTCCACACCTATCTTCAGCTCAGTATTCAGCCTACATTTTTACCTGTAATGAAATGTTAAAGCAAAGTTCTCTTTGTTTCTCTTCACCTCAGAGGCTGTCAATTAAGATTTATGGTTTTGTTTAAAAATTTCACATGATTTTAATTGCTAACGCAATTTGCTAATACGGCAAACTATTGCAGTCTTACCTCAATTTCATGTTCCTTTCCTGCTTATTTAAGCCTGAAACTCACAGAAAGGCTCAGAATATGTGAACATAACAGAAAGTAAACCCAGAATCTTATGCTTTCTCAGAATCTCTGCAGAATGAAAGTGCTGAGTTTCATGCAGCTAAAATCAAAGAACCAGAAAGTAAGACTCTGGCTAAATATAACAATGTACATATTTATGAGAAAAGATATGGCCTTAATTCTGGTATTTCTTCAAGAAGGAAGCAGCAATCATTTTCCCCATTTACTTAAGAGAATAAACAATAAAACAGTTCCTGGAATTTAATTAGTAATAAAAACCGTTAAAGAAATTATTTTCTCAGTTACTGTTCTAATTTTGCCACTCTCTCAGCAGTCTTTGATACAGGGGCTTTTTTCTTTTCAATTAAAAGAAAAAAAAATAATCCATAAATCTAAGTGAAGATAATAAAGGTTTGAAATCCTGATCTGACCTAAATTATAAAATTCACATTTATCTGAACAGGGCCAAGGTTTCAGTCTGCGCGCTAGTACTTCCATGTGTCTGATCATGTTTAGTTTGCCGCTAAATGTAAGGGGAAAAGTAGGGATAGGGGCTAGACTTTAGAACAATGAGTGAAGACAAAATACTATACTACCCAATGAAACCATGGCATTTCTACATGAACAGTTTGGGTATTAACATCAGTTCTTGAGGCTTTAAATTGCATAGAATCTGAAAAATATTAACCTTTCATAGGAAGAAAATCCAAAAGGTAAAATACAGTTCAGCACCTATTAAAAAAAGTAAAAAAACAGTGCTTATTAAATGCAGGAAATAAAGGACAAGCAAGTTCTTGCAAATTAAAGATGTGGAGCCCAGTCATTTCAATCCCTTTCAATATGAAACAAATCACTCACACTGGTCACGAAGACAGCTCCCTCTACACTCAAATTATTCACTTGAAGATAAGCTCCCATCAAACTCTTTAGGGGTTTAACTAATTTACTGCACAGATACGGCACGTCTGTTGTAATAACAGGTAGGATGTATTGGGGTCGACCATTTATCAGAATTAGACTTCTTTTTTCAATTCTCAGTGAATTATGCTGCCTACACTGCTCCTCTTTCTCAGAGCTTCCCATCCCCTTACGGCCCCTAATGTGGCAGGCAAACAAAATTGACAGTCTCATCTTGTCAACAAGGGGTGATTCTCCTGAGAAGCCATTTAACTTTGCAGAGGAAGCAATGTATTAATGTGCCTGTCCCAGGAATGTTAATCATCTTCAAGCTCCCTCTAACTTTGACATGAACGAAATCACCAAATTTGTTTACTAAATGAATCGTAATATGCTAATAAGAGAGCATGACATATATGGTAAAGCCAAACAGATGGTTTGTTTACTCCACTTTGCAACTTTATAAATGTTGTAACTCTGAAGATGTTAGTGAGAATTATTGGTTTGTTGGCAGTGGCAAACATGCCTTTTGCATACTTAATCCACAGTTAGAGTCAGAAAACAATTTGTCATCTCTGTGGAATGCATAAAAAATGTGAATACTGAGATGGCATTTGGGGAGGCAGGAGAGCCAACTGTGTGAGCAAATACTCAGGTTAAATGTGGAACTGATATCTGATGGCAATGTTTGCTACCAAATAATTTTTAATGTAAAATGTGACAGGCTCAGGATTCTTGAAAGGCCCAATAATTCAGTACATACCTGTTGAGGTGTTTAGTGAGACGGTCCTTACGGTGTGAACAGAATTACACTTTCATAACAGCTGTGTGTGCTCAGAAGCATCGAGGTCATGTCGCACTCTTAATATATTACTATTGTTGTCCATTAAAAATCAAAAGATATTACAAACAAAAAGCACAACCACTAGCGTACTTGCCAAAGTTACTCAGAAATGATCAAAATCGTGTTGCAACACTTCAACCTCTCACTTTACTAGCTGCCTGGAAGCAAAACAGACTCATTACAAAATAGCCAGCACTCTTGTCTAATATCCGGACTGGTTGAGAAAGTTTAGAACAAAAAGATTTATCTGACGGAATATTTCCTAAGTGAACTAACTCAGCATAGTAATGTTACATGCATGAGAAGTTCATCATATGTATGACAAAGTCCTTCAATGGCAATTACAGGTGCTCGGCAGCATTGAAAATCAGTCCAACTGCCATAAGCTGTTTCTACAGCCTACACATGCTCTACGGAAAAGTTGATCCCTGTGCAGGTGATTCACACAAGGCTCTGCACAGCAGCCATGTGTTAGGTCGTCATCGCCTGTGTGTTGAAGTATTTCGCTGGTCCTTCACACAGGGTGTATTTCCCCTTAAGAAGTACTGAGGCAACATCCAGGTAGAATCTGTTGCCAAACCGCATGAATTAACATTTCTTTTCAAACCTAAATCTTCTAAATATTACATGATCCAAGTCTTGTAATCAAAAGTTTTCATCCTTCATTTTACTGTTACAATAGCCATGTAAAATGCAGTAAGTTTGCATGATTTTATGCAAACAGTCCCTTCAGTTCAGCATCCCACTCGTGAATTTTACCGAGTTTCAAGTTTCAGTAAATGCATAAAAAATAGAACTCAGTCAGGACAGCTAGCTTCCCCCAATTCTGCTTTGAAACCAATTCTTTTCTCCTAGATATTGATGCACAGCAACACATTATCTCAAGATTTACGTAGAAGGTTCATAGACTCTTTACTGATTGCATTGTAAGTTCAAATTCATAATAAACCTTCAGATCCAGGGACAATTTTGTATGATTTCAGGTTTCACAGCAAATATGTAAACCAGTTCTTTTGGTCACAACACAATGGTAATTGTCATTCCCAGTGCTTTGTTTGTCTAAACCCGCTGGTTTTATTTATATAATACCAGAGGAACTATAAAACCAAATATGATGTGGCACTTTGACAGGGTTCCTCTATTAGTAATTTTACATTACTAGATAAGTACCCCTTTCAGGTCAACTGATAGCTGATTATCCTGTAACCTCCCTTCACTGATGCCCCAACTCTCAGTAATTTCAACCCTCCGAGATTCTTCCATACATACTATTGTCAGTGGTTATTAAATTCTCAACTTTTTACCCATCCACAAGAGACTGTGCAAAGATATCTAAGGGAAGTATGAGTTCAGCTTGCTGTCCAAGGATTATTTTGGAAGCAACATTAGCGGCCGTCCCAGCCTGGCGCTTATATCTCATTTGAAACATCTACTCATTCCTGACCAACAAAGAAAATTTCAATAAAGTACTTTTACTGGTTTAACAGCAGTGAGCTCCTGGGATTGTGAAAGTGCTCAGTCTTTTCCGAGGAGAGAAGGAATCAGCAGCTCAAATATAATTAACCTTCTATTCTCAATGCAAACTGCCACGCACAGGAGCTCTGCAGTCTATTAGTGAAGTTATAACGGCCAACAGGCAGAGGCAAAATTGGTCAAAAAGTTGGCTGCTGCTGTCATATTTTTAGAATTATGATTAATGACACTAATAATGTGGATGATTACTGATATGTGTATCTCCTGCAGTTTATCATATTGCACTGGCTGCCTACGTCCACAATAAACATGATGCTATCATTTACCTCTTTATTGAAGGCAATCCTTCTCTTGAAGGAGCACATTCTAATTACTTTGTAATGTTTTATGTCTTAAACATTTTGCAGCTCTGGACCTTGCCAACTGCTTCATGTCTACCATTGATTAATTACAGAATGTTTAATCAAAATTTAGAACCTAATGCAGTCATTTATGAATGTGCTGCAGTGCCAAGATAGTTAGGCTGCCGTCCCAAGCTTGGAGAATGCTGGGTTCAAAATTAAATCCCAGAAATGTGGAAGAAGCCAAAGATTTTACCTTGACTGGTTTGAGTTTAAAATCTTAGTTCAGTTGATGAATGACAGGCACCCACCCAAAATGAGAGGTCTTTCTTGTGCATGTATGTGTGCTTGCATGTTCCCATTACATTTTACTTCTTCTTTAAATGTCTTCATTTTTCCCTTTATGCCATTGTTGCTCCAGTTGCTTCACAGCTCCTTTACAAGCCTTCCCTGCTGCTAGAGCTCTTGCAAACACCAGTCAAGAGAGTGTAGTTTTGAAGTGGTTAAACAAGTGAAAAATAATTTGCTGGGACAAATACATAAGTTTTTTTTTAATGTGGATTTTTATGGTACTGTCATACAACCATTCACCGTTGAAGTTAAGTGTTTTTTTAATACCATTACTGAACTGCTGAAATGGATGCTAATATAGCTTGGAGTGCTAATGTCAAATACTGGTAATAAAAAAGACAGACTGCTGAATGAAATAATTTCAAGTAAAAAATAGAACAAAAGTGCTCTCACTCTCACTCTCCACTTTTATTGAATTGGGACTGACTGAGCCAATTGCTTTAGAAGTCTGTAAAACACAATTACTAGTGAGCTGACTGACCCAGCAGTGCCCCTTCTGTGACAGAACAGACTAAAAAGGCTGCAGAATTAGTGCTGCTCCCCTATCTGGCTATCAGACCTGAGAGCCATCCAGCGCAGGATCTGTTATCCTTCCTGCCAGGGCCTGCCTCCTCCCCTCATGAAATCTTGATGCTCAGTCTTGCATAATATATCTTCTGCATGCATTTTCTTTTTGAAACAAGGGCTCATTTACCTTTTCTAAGTGGGAATCCAAGCTCTCTTTCTATCCATTGTATTTTTAGATCTTTATCTACCAACAAAGTTATATATAGGTCTTTCTTTCAGTACACGCATCCACAGACACACACACACACATATATATATACGTTTGGGCTATTTTTATTTCCACATTTTTGTGCATTAAACACGAAAGTACAATGTAAGATTTATGGATAGCAAAATTAACTATGTCCCGTTTGTATTTTCAGTTGTAAGTGGCTGAAGTGTAATTGCTTTTTTATTTTGACATAACAAAGAAAAGGAGAGAGAGAGGGAGAGAGAGGGAGGAAAAGGGAGAGAAAGGAAAAAAAAAATGAATTGAACTGCAAGCAGGCAACACTTTTCCCTAGTTAATAAAATAAGCAATAAAATTTGTAAAGCACTAGAACCAAAATCAGTAACATTGGAAATAACAACTTATAAAACTTATAATTTACAGCTTATGTTTCAGACTCATATATGACATGGACATGCAATTTAGGGCTTTTTTTTCCCCCTTTCTCTTCAAAAAAAAAGCAAAACCAAAGTGACAGCAAAAAATATCTTCATATTACAATCCCATCCTTTCTTTCTTTCCCCCTGCACTCCCCCATACAAAACGAACCACTTTACATTTATACACAATGCCAACAAAGTCCTGCAATCCTTTCTTTTTTATGACAGTGTACATTTTTGGCAGATCTAAAACTCTTTCATTTCTCTTCCAGGTCCATTTATATGAAGCTTGCAGGTGCCTTATGGCAAAAATGTTAAATTATTTCTTAGACAGATCTTTTTAAGTAATGCTTTTTAGGGCAAGCTTAAATGTGAAATGAGCTCTTAATTAAAAGGAAAAAAAAAAAAGGAAAACTTGCTTAGCACAAGGCAAACTGCTCGTTTAAAAGATATTGCTGGGAAGTAGGATGCACTACTAAAAGCCTTAGATTTTCTTTAGAAGTGGTGGGCTCAAAACTTCTGTCAGGAAATATCCAGTGTTTGCCATTAAAAGGTCAACATGTGAAAAACCACAAGTGGTATCGCTCCTGAGATACTCCTGTGTTACCCCAGGTCCTGGCAGACCATCTGAGGTATCTCTAGTGCCATTGGCAACGTTTTATGCGTACCTGCTAGACATAATTGAGTAGTTTCCACTGTAGTACCTACAGCATAATATTGCGAATGCTGGTACACATGATGTGTGGCACAGGTGGCCATCTTTCCTGAAGAGAGGCAAAGGACAGGAGACTGGGAGTACTGCAAGTCGGGATTAAGGGGTAGTGAAAAGCTGTGCACAGTGCCTTGCAGTGCACTTGCAGTGCCTATACAGTCTCTCCTTGACACTGTCAAGTATTTAACTCTCATTGATAACTCTGCATCTCTTCCTTCAGGATTGCCCTTAGATAACTGGTCAGCAGTCCAGTTATCTTTCCCCTTAACTGTTTTTAACTGCACAGTATACTCCTGCAATTATATGCTCTACTTTACAAAGTTGCTATTACTCCCTGTCATATTTGCTCACCACTAGGAACTTGTATAACCATGAAAAGGTGTCCCAGATTTACAGAGGTTGGATTTAGGTTTTCTTTTCCCCGGGGCATATAAATTGCCAAATATTATGGAGTAACATCCTTTTACTAAGACACACTCCAGTGCAAAACACTCCAGTCTCACCTGTTTGTTGCAAACCCACCTTCAGGCCAGTGCCTCAGACATCAGTGGCTACAGCAAAAGGCTCCTTGTAATTCTTAACCAGTCTACCCAGGTCCACTAGCCATGAGTTATCTTATCAAAAAGCAATGGAATAGGAACCCAAATGAGCTTTGTTTTACTACGCTGATTGCCTGCTACATAATTCTACTTCAAAAAATACCCCGTGACCTCACAAACCCTAGGAACAACTGTATCTTTGGGATGAGACCAACTGCAGATCATGTCTACCTCTGTCTAGATACACTGACAAAGTTGGCACATGATCCTCCAACAGTGTTATAGCTATTTGGAGTCATCTACACCTGGTAATTTTTTCCCCTTCTGTTTTTTGGGGGTTTTTTTTGTTTGTTTGTTTTTTTCTTCTTTTTCTTCCCTAGGTCATTTCTAGGACTTGCCTCACCAGTGTTCTTACTTTCAGGTAAACCTAACTTTAATTAAGCTATGCCCCAGCACAGTCACTCAGTTCATGTTCTAATGAATGAAATAGCTCAAATCTAGGGGGAGGAGCATCATCATAATTAAGGGGAGAAGAAAATGGCCTCATCTACAAGTAACCTTTGGTCAGGCCATAAGATGTAAAGTTTGCCTTTTCAGGTGACGGTTTCTCTGATTTTCACACAGACAAGCACAGCTGACAAATGAACGTATCATGTATGTATATAAGATGGCATTTACCTGCCTACTTAGTGTCTCTCACCTTCATTGAGAACTGTAACTCCAAAAGGCAGTAAACACACTGCTATTCCTGCCACAGATGTGTCTCCCTCCCCCTTTCATTATTTCTCCCCAGACTCCTCCACCCAAGAGTACTACACCTCTCAGGCTGTACTGTCTTCTTCCATTTTCACGCATCCAGGCTTTTGGGAGTAGTGCCCTGGTGCTATTTTGTATCTGTAAAGTACAGCTTCCTCCACTGTAGCAGAAATCTTACAGTCTTCTGCCGTTCAGTTTAAAAAGAACAGCTAGAGCCTTTCTCTGCAGGAATTAACATAGGTAGATGTTTTGTTTACCCCACATCCAAAAGACTCTGGGGAAGACGGGATGCCTCTGCATATGGGGAACAGCTTTACATTTACTCAGATAAGTGGAAAATACTCAATTTTCTCCCACTCTCTGGAGAAGAGTTTTGGTGCTTCCAGTTATCTCCTAGGAACCCAGGGGCAACCAGGATATTATGAATAAGCATTCATGTTCCCAGTCCTGTCTTCCCAAATATTCTCTTTCACCAAACATAAAACACACAGGACCTGCACAGGCAACTTGGACAAAACAAATTAAACATTTACACTATTTGTCACAATGCACATCTGGGGAAAATATTGCTCAATGCATGTTTTGCTTTTGGCTAGTATTTTCAATGCTTTACTTATGCTTACCAACTATATCAATCCCGGTGTAGCAGTTTATTTAAATAAACTTTTCAGGTCACTGAAAAGTCCTTGACTTATTTTGCAAGTTCACACAAAAATGAGACTTCTTACACTGCACTGTACTCTCACTCTCAAAGTGGTACCATTTTGTGTTCCAAAAGAGAACAAGATAATGAAGGCAGCAGATCATTTTAAAAAACAAGCACCACCTCCATCTCAAACCCAAAAAAATGAGTGTGTAGTTGGAAAAGACCTCCCCTCCATGCCAGTGATCCTGCCACCTTTACTCACGTAAGTAACCTCTTTAGGGCTTGTTTTAATTTATTTCTTTTCTTTTAAATAAAAAAACAGATCTTACAAAGAAATTAATTCTATGCATTCTAATTTTAATTCTGCTTCTCTTACTCATATTGGTGAGTATGCAACGTGACAGGCAATCTGTGTTCAACATGACTACTCATAGAAGAAGTTTGGCACAAAATGTTTCTTTATGATCCAGGTTCTCTTCAGTAAGGAAGAGTTAAGAGAACATTAGTAATGACACACATTGTGTCATTCTTAGTGATTCTGCAAGAGAAAACCTAATGGTTCATACAATTTTATTGGACATGCAGCTAGCCTCTTCATGAACTGCATCACATCCAGAAACAGTAGTATAGGTGTAAATATGTTTATATTTTTAAAAATGTATAAAATAGCCCTTTTGTCTCTTGACAGATGGTTCATCAAACACCTAATGTCTTAAAACCTGATTTTCTTGTTCTTATTGGAGGAAATTCAAACTGTGTATGACAGCTAATTATATTACGGGTAATACAGTAATAGTTATCATGGACTAGTGTGAAATACATATTTTTGGACCTCTCTGTTCCTAAAATTGAGTGCTTTTATAGAAAATAATTCTCTAAAAAGTTATCTGTAGAAGATTCCAAGCATAGTAGGATGATGAAATAATGGGTGCTGTTGTGTCAAGGAGGTGATAACAGGAGGCAGGTAGCAGCTTTTTCACATCTTCACCTCCCTTGATAATGTATGCAGTGGCTCATCATAGGTAACTGATGTTAATTTATTCAAGCACACCTGTACAGGGCTGGAAGTCAGGTAACCAGACAAAAACTATGTCTACACTTTTTCAATACAGCTACCCAGAGGCCTATATCTGCACAAATTTAGTTCTGGAGACATCAGCATGTTTTAATAAACCACCTACAGATGTCTTACTCCCTACAAATCAAGGAGTTTACATGTTTAAATCTGGACTGATTTAACTAGCAGTCAAGTGTCATGATCACACTTGGCACCACTAGTTGCCTCATATTTATTTATAAGTCACCCTGAGCAGATATTATTTTGTTTTTAAATTAATTCATGGGGCTCAATCACCTTTCCTATCTTGTGGAACACACACACACACACATATGCTCACTTTGTGAGAAAACTTAAAGATGAACCTGAGCAATTAATAGTCCTACTTTAGTAGCAGAAAGACAAAGTGGAAAGTTCTTGCTTTGTTCCTCTGAACAGGTACACTAAGAATGAATGTATTTTGCATATATTGAGAGAAAGGAAAATGTGGTAACATACTATTATTAATGCTCTGTCCTAGCTTAAGAAACACAGATTTTAATAGTGCCAGTATTGGGGTGAAACGGGGATTTAGCATGCACTAAGGCTGACAGACAAGATGGCTGTATTTCTCCTTAAGATCTGACAGTAGCTTCTCAACATGACTTACTGAAGGCTGAAGGTCCACTCGCCTCCTGTTTCATCACTGTTTTTGAACACAAAATTCTTGGCTCTTAAAGGTGAGAGCCAGAAATGAGCCCAGCTGCTCTAAGCTTCACCTTCCAGACCTTCACCTCTGCATATGCTCTCCAACACAGACTCTTAGATTAAACTTTGGCATTGCTGTCCTCTTTGGACAGGAAACAACTATTCCCTCCTGCTATCTGCATGTCTCAGCCACAGCCCAGGATCATTCCCTGAGCAGGTGTACCTCAGTGCTGGCTCCAAGGACCAACTACACCTATCTTTTTGTAAGGCAAAGTCAGTATCTACTGGGGCAGGACTCACAGATGAGGCTGGGAAGTAGATCCCAGAGGAATCTAACCACTCAGGACAGACCTCCTCTGAGTCCAGAAAGAATGCACTTTACAGGGACAATCCTCTCCATTCAAGTGCACAGTTCTCTGATTATTATCCACCCTTGGTTGTGCAAGTGGGCAGTGATGAGGTTGCAGTCAGGAGTCCAAAAGCGATTAAAAAGGACTTCAGGGCACTGGGGTGACTGGTCAAGGGATCAGGAGCACAGGTAGTGCTTTTCTCAGTCCCTTCATTGGTAGGAAAGGACCCTGAGAGGAACAGGAA
>VYXH01010599.1:3076-95391 GCA_013397275.1 Burhinus bistriatus
GTTTTTTTTTTTTTTTTTTGAAGTTTATAGATGTGAAAATGGGTTAATGAAATACCTGAGTGTTCCAGTTCTGTCCAGGAGAGGGCAGTTCATATTTATACTCAACAGACAATTATTCTCAGTTCCTTCAGAATATTATGATTATTGTTAGCAATATGGCTGGTTGATCCAGATTAAGAAAAATTCAAGTAATTTCTTTGTACTGTATTTCTTTAGAGGTATTCCTGACTTCAGTCTAGGAGCAGAAGGTGGCACAGACATGTGGGTTGTAGGCTGCATAATTGTTTCTCTGGTTGTTTTGATCTGGGCACTGAACAAGTTATTTCATCTCTTGACATATATTTTATCACCTTTTTCTTTCCACTCCTTGTGTAATTGCTGTATTAAGGTTTTCAGCTCTTGGCTAGAACGCTGTCCCAGCATGTGTTTAGCTTGATAGAGTTTCATTCTCAGTTCTTATGGCAATGTAAATAATAAGAATAAAAGTTGAAAGGAGAATCTCATAGTCTTGCAAAAAAGCCTGTTCACAGGAGACTTCTGTCCTTAATCTATGGATTGAAAAAGTCCAAACAAACATGCAGTTCTTGAGGCAAAGATGTTCCTAGCTGAAATATTCCCTTTCATGACTTGCCTGTCATTTGTGCTAAAGTATCAGCTATAACTTTATTTGAATGCCACTATCTGTACTTTACCTGTTAGAATGGGAAGCAGATTTTTAATGCTGTTAGGTGCCCACCAATGAATTTAGTATATGTGATATAATTTACTGAACTCTGATATTTCAGCAGATAGTACAGTTGCTTCCATTTAAGTGGTTGTGGATCAATGCTGTCTTAGCAAACTGGACAAAAACGGTTTTTCTAATGAAATCCTATGTGCTTTTCTCTGTGGTTCAGGTTGTGCAAAGTGTCACTTGTGAAGTATTGTCCTGATCATGTAGGTTCCCTCTCCAACTTTTTGCCCCCTGCAACCTCTCTTTCCACCATTTAAAAGTTTCTTCCTTCTGATTTGTTGACATTGCCTTCCTTCTCCCGTGTGATCAGGAGTTTTAGTTTCTGTTTGAATCTAAAGTTTCTTAGAGCTTTTATTTCCTCCTTTTGTCTCTCCCAGTTCCTATTCCCTTTGTAATGCTGTTCCTTAATAAGTCTAATATGTGCCTGGCATCAATGTAATGTAGGAGAGAGACCCTTGTGACTTAAACTGCCTGCAGTGTGCCATAGCAATCGTTTCCCTGCTAGGAGCTAGTGATGCAGGTAAGTCTTTTTTTTTTTTTCTATGTTCGCTTGCAAAATAATCCTATGTTTTCTGACTTCCATTCCCAAATCTTGTTAAATGTAATTAAATATCTACTTTCTTTTTGTTTCATTTCCAAACAGAAACTTGGCAATTTTGGAGTGTCTGTTGTCTGCAAGAAGCATTTTTTCTTTCCACAAACACAAAAGGCAAAATGACTTTGGTGCTGTCTAGAAGCTGTGCTGGATGAGTATTGTTGAATTTCCTTGGAATGGTTAAGAAGGTTACTGCTTACCCCTAGTCTGTAAACCCTTGTTATACAATGGAGATTGCCATGTGTCTAGCCCTTAGCTGCAGTCACTTGTGATGGGGTTGTTCCTATACAACACTAGGCTATGAACTTGGTTGGGTAAAGAGTAACAAAATGTATGCTTTTACCATTTGGACACTTGCTCTCAGTAGGGTGGTGTTACTTACGTGATGCTTAGATTACTGAGTTATGTAGTCTGCTTTTGAAGTTGAAGGCCAAATTTGTGTCCCTTTTTCTGTCACTATGTATTGGAAGCAAGCCCTCTGAAGGGAAGGCAAATCACCTTTGGAGGTGGGTTGTGTGGGAGAATGAGGCTGTCGGATTCCTCAGTGGCTATCACAGACTGTACCAGATGTTGCTGATGTGGGGCTAAATGAATTTTACCTTTTTTGCTGCATTTGCTTCCTGATACTGCCGGCAGCTGCTTTGTGACTAGTTAAAAAGTGAGCCTGAGACATCTTGCTAGAACAGATCAAGTATCATTATCATGCACAGTATTTCAAAAGGAGAAAAAAATCATACATTTATTTCAGCTAATCTTATATATGAGATGAATGTGCTTTTCATAATGTTACACAATGTAACCATAATAACACAGCCAAGATGGTAAATTCATTTTAATTCCACAAAATTCATAATTGGTGACATCGCCAGTGGGAGCAATTGATCTCTGCTTTCCATTTGGTCTTGACTGTTTCCACTTCAGTGAATTAAAAGAATTGGGCTGTTGGGACCCCACCCTCTGCATGTTCACACAGCATATTATGCAAGAGCAATAGCCTTCAGAAAATTGCTTGTAATAGACAATGCCTGCATTAAATAAAAAAGGCAATAGTCCCTGGCCTGACTCAGTATTTTAATCCTTTTCAGGTTTTTATTATACCTGATGCCTTTCTGTTCTGTGGCAGAACTAAGGAACAGGTGTAATTCAGTGTAACTAAATTGCATTATTTGAAATTAATGAGTTCTGTGTTTATTCTTGCAAATTAATACAGTTTCTAATAAATCAAAAGAGAACATGCACTTCTCTGTGTTTGCCTTCATATTACCTCAGTGGGGATAATTAACGTTTTGTGACAGTGAAGTCATATGTCAAATCTGAGATCTTATTGCCAGCCTAGTGAAAATGATGTTGCCAGTGACCTATATCATGACCTTATTGATGCGGTACGAGTTCGCTCATTCGAGATGTTCAGAGTCTTGTTACTTCAGTTCTCCCAGTTCTGTAGGAAAGGAATAATATTAATGTATCTAAAATAAAACAAAAAATCAGAGGTAGTTAATGGGGTAGGCATTAACATAATACATTTGAAGTGTGTATAACTATTGTTCTTCTACTTTTTCTTAATGTTGGGAGCGGGTGGTGTTTCTGTTTTTTAAAGAAAAAGAGTACCCCAGACTATTTGTGTTTATTCTTTAATATTTTCTATAATTGGGGCTAGGTTAAACTACTTGCATCTGAAGAAAAGAATCATGTTTAAGGTGTACTACCAGTAATACTCACTGGCTAGCACAGGTTTCTTGTGCCTGACTCCTCCTCCTTCAAGGAGCATCACCAAATTATTTTCAAGTCTCAAGCATTCAGCTAAATATCTTGCAACCAAAAAAGCACAAGATTACGTGTGTATTCTGGGTCAAAGACAAAAGAGGAGAAAGTATTCTGTTGTGGCTTCTTCATTGTTCTCCTAGTTTCATTAGGATTGGAAATGCTACTGAATAGGTGAGCATTTAAGCTTTCTTTGACAGAAGAAAAGGATGTAGAAGCCTGTAAATAAGAAATTTTTGGTCATCCAGATGGTATTCTGTCCACTGGCAATTCCTATGTTGATCCCATGTTCTGGATTGCTTGGGGCACTGGTGACGGACTCTTTCCTCTTTACGTGAATTTAACGAGCAAATACACTGAGTGCTCTGGTTTCCTCATACAAGAGGAAGTTGTGCACAAGTGCAAGTGAATAGGCTTTTCTTTAGATACTGAACATGGAGATGAAGTGATCCAAAATGAAAAGAAATGGGATGTCTTCAGCTCCTGTGAAATAAGACAAAGGTCATTAGGGGAAAAAAAGCTCAAAAATATCTTCAATGGTAGTCAGCAGAGTAGTTAAGAATTTACTAAGCATGACACTGGCTAACTTCATATGTCTAAATGTAAACAAAAGAGCCACTGTCTGCTTGAAGTTGCCCATGTACCGTGAGTCTTTTGTTGCGCAAAGCCAGTTTCAACAAGTCTAAATGCCACCAGGTTCACACATGTAGCACTGCTGTTCAAGAGATGACCTTGTTTTCAAGTGTCAGACACTTTTACTTTCCTTTTCTTGGCTACTGATGACTTTTTTTTTTCTAAATGAGTAAGTTGTAAGGGAAGCCCAGCGGGTGACCTGATTGTGCCTGATGTGCCATGCTTGCCAGTTTGAATATAGTCTCATATAGTAGCTTTGAGGTGAGGACAGTCTTAGTTTAATGTGTGTGTATAGCACCTAAAATAATCATTGCTTTTAATAACAATTTTGTTACATAGTTAAATGCTTATAACAGTACACAGAAATGGAAAAGCAATATTAATCATTTGAACTGCACTGTTTACTTCGAGTTTTGGTGCCTGAAAGGCTGGAAAGGTTGCAATCGCTTGTATTCACCCAATTAAGATGATCAACTATGTCTACTCTAGCTGGTTGAAAACTGAGCAAGAAGAGACCAGAGTGAAAGAGCCTGAGCACTAAATAGTGGAAGACCTTTTCATAAGGGCTTTATGAGTTACGGTCCTGCCACCTCTATTAATTTTGTAGGTGAAGATAGAGTACTCGTTACCCATTTCCTTTTTCTCATCCTCACTTTGATGCCTGGACTTTTCTGGTCTTAAATTTGGGCTCATGACTGCTTGCTGAACTTTCTAACGTTTTCTTGATGAGAAATACTTCACATTACAGTGAGGTACATGGAAAACATTCTATTTGATCTGTATTTCTGCTTGTAAAAAAGACACAAAATATTGCTTCATTTAGTTTAATGGCAGCAGGCCACATTCCAGTCTTGGTTATACCAGCTGAAATCTAGAGTAGTGCTGCTGAAACCTGTAAAGCTGAGCTTCAGCTTCAGTTGTACAGCTGATATCTGAGTACTTTTAATGTAACATATTAGTATTTGTATCATTGTAATTTCTTGAGTGTCTGCAATCTCTCTCTCCTGTTTGTGGATGGAAACAACTGTATTTTCATTTTAAACTAGCTCATTATTTTTCTGACTTCTCTTTCTAAAATCTTGTTAAAATTGATATTGGCACACTCATTACCATGGACATCCATTGACTTCTCTGTCTCTGAAGGCTTAATTCATTTCTTCATGTAGAACAAATATAGCCTGTTGGGTATCATCAGCTGGGCCCTACAAGGACCAGCCTGCAATTAGATCATGATCAAATATCCTCAAGCAGGTGGATTGTGGCCTGGCTTCTTAGAAGTGGAAGTCTGCCTGTTTTCATCCTTCAGGTCTCTTTCCAGCTATTTTTGGGGTGCAGAAATAATTGGAAAGACTCTTTAGAGAACCTTCTCCTTTTCAGAGAACCATCTCTTAAAGATACCACCACAAATATCTTTAAAAAAAAATCTGTCCCACAGTTACCCCTTTAGCTGGTGTCCTGGCACACAGACAGTGCTGCCTTTGTTGTTGTTCTCTTCCTCCTGCTCCATGATAAAGTGATGTTCTTGACTGGGAAATTGTATAGCACCATATGCTAGGTTTCTTTTGGAAATTTGAAATAAGAATTCCTACTATTGGACTCAAGTAGGTTTTATCTGGAAATGGTGGATATTATTTTATTTTTAACCTTCGTATGGTGATTGCTAACCATCAGATTTATGATGGTTTCTTGGATTTCTAAATCTGGCCCTAAAATGATTAAGGATCCTTTGTGGAAGTCCCACTGACATCGTGTCCTTCAGTGGCTCCATGTAGGTTTATTTTCTTGAATCAGGCCCCAAGTGTTTTACTCAAAGTCATTAGCTGAGTGTAAAACAGAACCCAGAACCTGTGATTCCTAGTTGTCTTCTACTTTTCTTTTACCTAGAACACAATTCCTTTTTGCTTTTTCGTAATAATTCATCACCTCTGGTTTTCCAGTTTAACTCACTGGAAAATAATGTGGAAGGAGAAATCCCCACTTTCCCACCCCTCCTCACCTCCCTTATAGACTTCACAGCATTTTCTCTGCTTTTCAACATGTGAAAATGAAGTGTCTGATTTCACCTAAGTTTCTGTTTGATCATTGCAGCTTCCTGGTCCTTCAGCTAGTGTGCTCTGTGCAAACCCTACCTACGTTCCAGGCTGTGAAAAAGGCCTTTCAGTCACTTTGAAGAACTAACATTTCCTAGCTGAAAAAGACAACTTCTGCAGTTTCAATTAAAGGAATTACTGGGATTAGGAAGACAAAGGCCCACTTCTGGAATCAGCTTAAGCAGCATTTATGAGGATCAAGTGATCACTTCAAGTTTCTCATTCTTTTTTAACTGGCTGCTTCTCGTGCTCTGAAA
The DNA here is from genome assembly GCA_013397275.1 of Burhinus bistriatus. NCBI lineage: Eukaryota > Metazoa > Chordata > Aves > Charadriiformes > Burhinidae > Burhinus > Burhinus bistriatus. The sequence goes on from VYXH01010599.1 coordinate 9,146, forward strand.
ATGTTGCACTGTGTTTGTACTGAGAATGGAAAAATATGTTCAGGCTGTAGATGGTTGATGAAATGAACCTGATTGACCATATAGCTGGGGAAATTTATATGTATCTTTTATCCTTTCCAGCTGCATACAGTGGTGTTCTCTGAATTTGAGTTTTAAATTAGCTTTTATTATTTTTAACGGAAATTTAATGTAGGGAATAACTTTGATTGCAGACCCAAGGCAACTCTTACAGTACCTGCATCTCTTGCTATAACAGCTAGCTTTACTCAGATTAGCAGACTCAGCATCATTCCAGTAGATACTAAGTTAAAGTAGCAAGTCTGTCCAGTTAGCGCAGGAGGCTGGGAAAATCAATTTCTCGGGCTAAGAACTGATTTCTGTAAGACCGGCTCACATTTTTACTGCATTAGGAAGCTCTAATGCTGACCTGCATCTCGCATGTGCTTGCCTCCTCAGCATCATGCTATACCTAATCCTCCTAGAAACAGGTTGGGTAGATGTGATTTAAAAATCACAGGAGATAGGTCTGTTAAGGCTTGCAGCTGTGACAAGACTGAACCTGTATAAGAAAACAAAACAAAACACCCACAGAAAAACAGCAACAAAAAAAACCCAAAACCCAAACCAAACCCAAAAATGCCCACACAACAATAAACCCTCCCCGTATCTCAGTTCCCTTAAGCAGGCTGTTAGTCACCACCTGGAGATTTTATGTCAAGTAAGGGGTCTGACAGAAGAGTTTCTAGCTTATCTTTTTGCTGCAGTTTAAGGTGTTACTGAGTCCATTGTCCACACCATTTCCCTGCTCAAGGGTTCTTGCCCCCATAGCAGTTTTGGCTGACTGTCACATATACCTGTTTGGGTATACGTGTGTGTTTGGGCTAAGATAGCAGATGCTAAAGGGGGTTGGCTGAGACATTGCCATGTACTCCCCTATGCTGACTCTCCACCAAGGCCAGTAACAGGCTGGGTGGGCAGCAGCATGGTAACCTGGAGCAACGGATGTCTGGGTGAGTGGCAGCTGGAGCCGTGCGTGACTGCAGCTTGTCCTGGCATTGGGTACTGTAAGATCACAAGGCAGCAGCCACCTCCTTGGTGCTGTGTCCAGTCCACCAGACCTGCTCAGAGGATAAGTTGAGTCATCCTCAGCTGCTTCAATGGCCAGACATTAGTGTCACACTGTTATTAGTGTTCTCATGTATTCATAATTAACACCTCTCACTGGCTTAACAACGACCAGACTGCAGTGTGCTCTGTTGTCGTCTTCCTTCCAGGGGAAGATTGTGCGTGCTGTGTGTACATTTATACAACATGACAATTGTCCCCTTTCCTGACAGAAAATGATGGTTCGGGAATCTTTTTAATTTTTTTTTTTTCTTACCAATTCTACCCTAAAATATGTAACCGTGAGCAAGAGCAGAGCAAACAGGATCCCTGTCTGTCCTGGTAAGCTAGCCTACTTGCTTATTAAGAAAAATTACTGATGCAAACAATGCCTTAATATAAGGTACTACTTAATGGAACATTTTTAGATGGAGGGGAAGGCAGGATTTGTCAGCAGCTAGGAAATGCTAAAGCTTTCAGAAAAGGGGGTGGATGCATGCCCCCTGTGCACATATTTAATATATGTTTATCAAACTGGAGATGTGCTTATTCTTGTATTAATATTCCTGCACGTGGACACAAGAGTTAAAAGTGCAAGCATAAAAATACCTTTATTTTTCTCATAGTGATTTGCAACCCTGAGACCTCTTAAGCTGCAGGTTCGTGGATCTTAACTTAGTGACACTAACATGACACTCCCAGAGAAATGTGTTGTGTAATGCTTTAATCATTAATTACCATTATCCATCATGCAGCCTTCCTTTTAATGTCCATTAGCATCATATGCCACTCATGAATGCTTGTAAGTGTATAAATGTGCTGGTAATCCTGCTGAGTAGGTTTACATTAACTGTAAATTATTTTCTTGACCAGTTGGTTGGCCTTCCTGGCTGGTGGAGTTGTCTTATTTGTAGCATTAGCAATGAGTTTGGGAAATGAGATACGTAGCAAATATGTGCAGGTCTGTCTTAAAAGCTAGGACCAGCTGTTGCTTGGGGATATGTTGTGAAGTGTTAGTTCAGTTGTGCCAGCATGTGTCAACATCTTTTGAGACAAAAACCTAGTCTGTGATGCACATGGCAACGATCTTGTAGGGATCACCTAACACTTACCAGCTCTGCTTACCTTAAGCCAGTCCATTTAGCATCCCACAACTCCTTTTAAAAAAAAAAAATCAAAATAAATGTAACTGTATGCAAGCTGTTGGGGGGGGAACCACCCAAAACCCACAAAACAGCAGCTTCTGAAGCCAGGCAAGCATGCACACATGCCCATTCTTTTGTTGTGTGATTTCTTTCCTTGTTACAAGCATTACATGGGCGCACTCGATCTCCAGAACATAATGTGGCTTTTGTGGGACCAACATTATGTTCTGTATTGTTGCATTAATGATTCACGTGAAACATGCAAATCAAAATATAACACTTGACTACATATCATTAGGGAGCAGTTGAGAGAACCATGACAGAAACAAATACAGAAATATCAATTTGTCTTGCATATATGAAACATTTAATGTTGGTTGCTTATTACTGACAGTCAGCTCCTTCTCTTGAAGGAGCACCGATGTGTTTTTTTGTCACACAGTTCAAAACTGGACAGCCTCTAAAGATAATCTCCCACCATGTACAAAAGTACTTTCATGTGGCAGAAGTCATGTAAGATGCATTTTGCTGGTTGGAACTGGATTTGACAGCTCACCAAGCAGCAAAGTGTTTTCAATACAGTCCTCACTGTTCTGTCCTTGCTGGTTAGACAGAGCACACGTTCATTTGTTCCAGGATCCGTTGTGGGATGCAGCTAGCCGCCAAAAGTTAGATCCTTATTTCCCATATGAATATACAAGGAGTTTACAAGATGTGAATTTACAGCACATTTTAAATTATTTTATTGACCCTGAATGTACCAGGGAAGTCTTTGGGTGGTTCTTTGTTTCCTTTAGAAGTACTCACTTTTGGAGATCGCCTGCTGGCATAAGGCTAGATTTTCATCTATCTACAGTGCAGCAGCAATTTTCACTTGACAGAATATCTGGAAGATAAGGTGCCATGTTGTCACAAATACTCACAAATATCTGAGCAGTTTGATGTTTTACGTGCGTGCTCAGCATCAGGTTTTACGTAAAACTCCACTAAGGGGCTGTGTCTCTCAGCTAGTGTCAAATCCTGGTCCTGCTGAAGCTGATCATGAATCTTCCATTGACTTCAGTGGGAGGAACTGGGTAAGAATATGGGCTCCATTGAATGAGGTCTATGTGTTTATTTGAAATTCAGAGGTTGCATCAGCTAGAGTCCTCATTTCTTAGCAAAGCTGTTTGGGATAGCAAAGCCAGTTTTTTTTTTACACAGATAACATGAGAAGCAGGGTCATTCATATGTGACTTCGAGGCACCTGTACTATGCCCTGCCTGAAAGGAATTTGTTTGCTCAGATCAAATCCTTGGAGATCTGAAGTCCAAACTCCACCATAATTTCTGTGCAATCCCATAGCATGACTGAGTACTGTGAAAGGGAGAGAACTACTCTTTCACAAGGTGCAGAGGGAAGGTTGTGCAAAGTTTTTCTGCCAGAGCAGAAAATTTAAATCTTCTGTTTCATTGACGTGGCAACTGTTACTATCATTAAATTGACAGGAGGGGAACACATGGAGTTATCTTGGGTGTAGACAACTGCTGAGGTAGAAATGCTAAATTTGTTGTTTTCAGCACAAGTGGGACACAGGCAAAAAACATGCTCTTCCTGATCAGCTTTGTCCATTCTGAGATTTCTGCCAACTGTCATGATATGTCCTTACTGCTGTAGACATCCCCGTCTGTCATGTCCTCATTGTATCCAGAACACCAAATCTGGATCTGTAGAAGACATGGCCATGGCAAAGCTCATTTTTTTTTCTTAGAAGAGACCTGTGCAGTCTGGTGAACTGGTGGTCTTCCCACTCACCACAACCAATGATACAAATCCACTGCTGCCTTCCTTGTATCTGGTAGCCGTGCTACATCAAGCCTTCCTTGCTACAGGCTACGGAGACTTCCAGTTCAACCAAATGTGCAGTGCCAAGGAGTCCGACCACAGTCCCAGGAGCCATATTAATTACTCATCTAACTCAAGGGTAGAAAGGTCCAACAATGAATTATGATGCTATCCAAATTCTAGTTTTCCAGTTGAAAGCGTAAGTGGGACCATGGGACTGTGTCAACAATTACCTTAGGAAAGGAAAAAAAACTGGAGTGTTCAACAGATGTCCTGACTATCCCCTTTTGGGAGAGAGCAATCCTTCCGCTTCTCTTTAGCAGACTCTGACTATTTGTTCATGCTTCTCTGGGGGCTTATTTAGTGGTTCTGGAAATATTTTAAAAGACATTTAAAGGGAGTTGACAAATGTTTGACCTGTTTCAGTGTCCATGAGCTGAGTTAAATTATGATGGTATCCTTTACGTGCAACCCAGAGGCCTGGAATTTAAAGCTGGGGAAGACTGTAGGAATGTTAAACCCATTTCAGTGACAGTATCCAACACATGTTCTGTCTGGTTGAAACATAAGGGTGAGGAAGCGGTGGAGTTATGAGAAACCCTTCCTGATGGTTCAGGTACAACCAAAGCTTTCCAGTAAATATGCTGTAGCCTGCCACTGGGTTCCTGCTGTTCCAAATGTCATCTTCCCTTCCACCTGAATCTGTCTGCTTGTGGAGTCTGCAGAAGGAAAGAGAGGCACTATCTCTGCATATAGAGGAAAAATAGGATGATACTGCATTCAGTACTCTTTTCTATAACATGACCCTGCTTGTCAAAAATAAAAAAAGCCACCACCAAAAGTTGGTTACTGATTACGCTGAGGTGTTTGCTGTGCTTTGTCCTTGGCTTTCTCAGTTGGAAATCTTTCTCTTTTGGGGCACCATATCTAGCTGGTGTCAAACTTCCTTCTCTTCCCTGGCAGGTTTGTTTATCTGCCTCTTGACCTGGACCACATTCATGTCCCTGCTCCTAGACCATCTTTGTGTCTATATTATGCTGGCTCCTTTCCATTTTTGGTTTGTTGCCTCCCCCGCCACCTTATATCACCTCTTCACAGTTATTCTGCCACACATCTACATGTGTCTTAAACATCTGTCCTTTCTTTGGTGTACTGTCTGCTCGGCTTTGACTCGTTCTTTTGCCTTCTCTAGCCAAGAATGCTCCTGAGCCTGTGTCTCTCGTTTCTTTGCTATTCTCATTCATAACTTTTCAGTTGTAGCTACCATCCACTGACAAGCTTGGGAGCATCACGAATAGCAGGGCAGCAGGTCTTACTTGAGTTGGTGGAGTTCCACAGGAGAATTTCAGCAGTGTTTGCACAGAGGGTCTCCATCCCTGTCCATCTGAGGTTTCTAGTTTAACTGTAGTTTATGTGTGTGTGTGTGGGGAAGTTTATAGTTAAATTAAGTCTATATTTGCCTGTTTATTGTCCTATTCACCTTAGTTTGTCAATTTCTTCTGTGTAAGTTGAAGAACAAACTTCATGTTAATTGGAGACTGCAGTTGCTCCTTATAGAAACTCAAGTTAAACTAGTCAAACATGACTAACTGCAGTTAATGTCTTAAATTTATACTTAAAGTCTTCTGATTTTTGAAAAATTTGAGCAATTGCAACTCCAGGTGAAGGGGATGGGGCAGGAAATTATCTCAGGAAATGAGAACACTTACATTTAAGTCTCTAAATAAGAACAGTGGTGCTTATATTTTATGTTTTCAAGTCTTGCAAATGTTTGCTGTTGCGTGTAGGTTTCAGTCTGTGTTAACACCAGAAAAAAGATGTCACCTCTTACCCCCATCCTCTGTCCTCCTCAAAACCAAACCATAGAATAACATTTGCCATGTCTGAACATCTCTGTGTATTGTTTAACTTCTTCGTTCCCTGCCAACAAAGAGAACCATGACCGAAAGGAGTGAAATGCTGCAAGATAAACTTCTGCGTTAGGCTGACAATTAATCAGACTCTAAATTTAATGTTGTTAAGAAGAGGATCAGAGGATTGTTATCAGAGACTGACCTGAACTGTGAACTTTTCAGATATGGCATCAAAATTAAAGTTCGTTTTCTCTCTTGGAGGCATTGAACGGTACCTTTTCTGAGATGTGGTTTTTTCCTCCTTACTACTTGAAGCACAGCTTTCTAATGTGAAAAATATTTTTGTCTTTTTTTCCCTACTGCTTCAGCTGTAACAACACTGGATGTTTGCTTGGCTTGGGTGGGAAGGTGGAAAATTCTTCCAAAATTTAGAAACAGAGCGCTTTCTGATGTGTGCTGTAATCTTAAGGCAGTAAATTCTTTTTATTTGATTTTAAATGCATAATTTAGTATACAATATAAAAATGTATCCAAGGGGGAAATGAATTTTTTTTTAATAACATGCTTCCCAAGGCGAGTGGCAAAACGTGTGTGTTGATGGGAAAGGGAGGGAATAAATTTATATCCTCAAGGCATGACTTGTGGTTTTGAATAAAGTTGTGATTGGTGCTGCTGTTGGCTTAGTTTCTTCTAGGCAGAGATAGGTTACACTGTTCACAAGCAAACTGGGTTCACTTACAAGACTTTGATGCAGAGGTTTACTCCACAGTTCACACTACAGAAGTGTTTGAGTTCTCTGCAGCCTATAAAGAAAATCTGTAGACTGGGGATAAAATTTTGCTCATCAGGAAAACTGTGTGGTCCCGATTCTGCCACCCTTGTGCATGTGAGCCACCCCTCTAGCACCAGTAAGGTTCCTTGCACAATTAGGGGTCATATAAGGGTGATGGTTATTTTGTTTTCAATCTGCTGCTAGACAGAGTTTCTTAGACCCTGATACATATAGCAGTGATAAAGAATCCCTTTTCTCCAACATTAAACAGACTTATTGAGAATAAAGAAAATAAGTATTAGCTTAAAACTGTGCTTGTACATCTCTCTTTGGGGGATGAATTGTTTGTGTTCTGTCCTATCTGGCTGCCTGCAAGAGGTTTAAAGAGAGCATGTGTATTTTCTCACACTTTGGATCAATTCATACATGCATTTGCAAGTGTGTGCTTGGCTTTTCTTATAGATGCGTTGTTAAACTCATATGATGCAAACTGAGATAATCACTTTGATTTTAATTTAAGCTTGATTTATGCTCGTTTAACCTGAATCTGTAAATAGTTTTAATTTGAAAGCAAGTTTGTAAAACGTTTGACCTGCTTGTCTCCCATTCACAATGGATTAAAAACAAAAGTCCACATATAGTCTTGATTGCCTGAACTTTAAAAAAAATAAATATTGAAATCTAGACTTGTCTGGAAAGTGTATGTTTCCTTCTAGCAGCATTCATTGTTTCATGCTTTTCTAAGTGTTGCTGTGGCAGATGGTCCACATTAATCTTTTAATGAAATAAAAATAATTTTTTAACTTACTGTTCGTATACATGAAACAAAAAAGAAGTTCAGTTGCATTCTCTCTCTTATATTACACACCCTAAGAGTTGGGGTGTGTTACAGTATCTGGTTTCCACAGTGCTGTGTACCTTAAATCCGCAGCAGTTTGGAGTTCTGGAGAGGCTGGCAATCTGTAGCACATCTTTGCATGTTGTCTCTGGCGTGCGCTGGAGTCAGGGAAAATTGCAGCCTGTTTGGATTTGCTCTGAATAGAATCATATAATGGGATGATTCTTTCTAAAATGAGTTAAATACAGCAGCTTCTGGCATTATTGGTCCTCTGTCAGAATGCAAAATTTTAAAATAAAATGAACAAATGATGAAGATAAGAGCTCCAATTGAGGCTTGCCTCCAGGGAAATGTTGGAGCTGGAGAGCTGCTGGAACCGCGCCTGGTGTAAAGGTGATTTCCCCAGTGGTTAAAGCCCACACAGAGACATGGGAAGAATGAGCTGTGAGTGAAACACGCTGCCTTGTAGCTACTCTAGACTGCTAAATGGTCTCATAGGAAGTTGCTGCAACTAGCTAAAGACATAGTGTTGCCTGGGGGGACTCTAGCTTGCTTTTGGGATGGCTTCAGTCAGCTGAGACGCTGGGTAGGTGGCAGCCGCCTCCTTCCTTCCCACTGTCCACAGCTGGGCTCAGGTTCATCCCAACAGCATGGGATTTGCAGTCTGCCCTTCCTTAGCTTCCTGCATCATATGGCATGAATGCACATTCCTCTTAATGTGAAGTGAATTAATCCATAGAGTGATGTTCTGTAATATTAGATTCAAATATTGGTCCACCTGTGAAACATGGGTAAGGTAATAGTTTCAACTACCTCCCTTTTGCATTACTGGACTTTCTTATGGGTTTTGCTATATTGTTGTAGTGTATCGCAGACCAAATGCCAGATGAGCAACTTCAAACCTGTGGCGCTGGGTAGCCTGATATTGCAAATGCCAGCTTATGTGAATTACATGAAGTAAGGATTAAGTTCTCTATTGTTTTCATTGGTTTGTGAAATGGTTCTTTTCCAAACAGTTCCCATTTTTAAAATAACTCCTTTTTACCTTAAGATTTGAAAGCAAAAGGTAATTTGGGCCTAATCCTGGTTCTATAGGGTTCTCTGAGCTTTCAAATTCAGATGTAGCAGGTGAGGGGGAAGCAGAGCCTTGTAAGACCAGGTGCCTGGATTATTTTATTTACCACACACTGAATGTACTTTTGGCATTTTCTTCTATCAAGTTAGTTGGTCAGTTTATGCTGTGCTGTAATGAAATCTTACAGCCCAAATGCTTTGAATTGTGCATCAGATGATGTGCTTCAATCAAATAAGACACCACCAGTCTTGTTCTGCCCCTGGTGCATTGTGGGAATCTCTTAGGATGCTGCCATGCAAATTCTCCTCACTGACGCCCAGCAGAGGGTGATATTGTACAGTGGTTGTAAATCTGTGAGGTGTAGCACCTCGAACAATTATCTGCAGCCATTCCTTAGATTTTTATCATTTTAATCCACCCTTTAGAGCTATTACTTAAATGATATAGACATGGGTGGTATAATTAGAGTGTTCTGTATCTGCCATTAATTTATAACATGTGATAGGCTTATAGATGTCATAAAAGTGTATCTTGAGAATGCTGTGAACTCTATTTAACCCTGATGTTTCAGAAAAGTTTGATTTTTACGGCCAAACTGTTTCATCACTGCAACAAGAACTTTCTTCTAGAAAAGATGCTTAAAATGAAAATTCAGTTTTCTCTGTTGTCTTGATATTTTCTTACTGTGCTGGAATTGGCACATGCAAAGAAATGTCATGTTGTTACTGCAAGTATTAATGCACTTATCCTGGTTTGGATTTGAATTTCAGTAGATCCAGGTATCCTTTAAGTTTAATGTATGGGGAAATTAGTTTACAAGATCAAAGTTAAATTTTTGCCTCTTGACCACATCCATGTTTTCCATAAAACTTTTTCCCAGTGAAAGCTGAACGTAGTGTGAAATACTGTCCATCTGTGTATTTGTCTCCCTCCTGTGGCTAAATAAATTTTTAGGCTTGGTACTTTGAAACAACTGATTTTATTCTTTAGCTGAGATTATTGAAGCATTTGTTTCTATACTTAGTTGTTTCTTGTAGGTATTTTTCTCATATGCTTTCAATTGATGTGCACACCAGGCTGTCAGATGGTAGAACCTATCTTGTTGTTTACAGCCTGGATTTTGACATTCTCTAAAACAGTAAAATATTGAGTCACGTGTTGCTGTTTCTTCCCACAAGAACTGTATTTACTTTTAGAATATTCCCTTGACCCAGTTTTATCTGATGACCCAAAATGCTGGCTATAAGTAGAACGAATAAACTGGGGTACTACTGTATGTGCTTTGTGAGGAGTTTTGGAAGTGTCAAGAGTTTGGTGGGATTGCACTGTTGAGCAAGGATTGCTGCATTAATATGGCTCTTAAACAGCTGGTTGGGAGTAAAAGAAGTATGAGAGTTTGCCATCTCTGATCCTGCAGGCTGTATATAGACTTCTTCAAAAAGGGTTTGCGACACATTTCTGAATTGAGAGGCCACTAAAACTGTCAGTTCCTTGGGAGGAGAGTTACCTAGCCTAAACAGAGTGAAGAGGGGTATTAAAAAGATCTTTTCTTCTAAGTCTTCAGTGAAACTGGGCAGAAAGCACGTGGCTGCACATGAGACAAAATAATTTTGTTTTAAAAAAAATCCTATGTAATACTGCAGAACAATCTCAAGCCAAAAGAGATCCAGAGTTTTAATATGTGATATTTTAATTTGCTGATCCACAGAAAGTTAGTTTTCTCTTAGGTGTTGAAACTCTGCCTTATAGTTATCCTCCAGCAATTCTGTGATGCAACTATCCTGCTTTGTGCCTCATTTTACCACCAGCAACTGTGGTGTTAGTTTTTCCTTGGGCTTCTAGCGTAGAAAACTGCATTATTTGTGTTTGAAAGGTTAGAGATGAGTTTCAAAATTTTTGTCTCTTGCAGGCCAGTTGCAGCAAATGGTTTGGAGAGACTAAAGCCACTAATTAACAACAGATTTTCTGCAGTCCCTGTGAAAGATGAAGACAATTCTAAATCTTCTGGCTGCCACCTGTGATGACTGGGAGAGCCGGATGCCAAAGCTGGAATGGAAGGCCTTGATATGTTGTATTAAAGGGCTTTTCTACACTGCAAAAGCCATTCCTGGCTTCCACACCTTGAAATTAATATGTTTGTCCTGAAACAAGAAAAGAGGACTTGGTGTGCCCGAGGGGGTTGTCAGTTCAGCATTAAGACCCAGCCATCAGATGTGTGGGCACATCTTACTGAGTCTCCTATCCAATGTGTTATTATGCACCCTTGCTCTTGACAGTTGGCTGTGATGCCTGTGTTTTTACTAGTTGTGTAGTCAGGTACTCACATGCATTGAGATTATGCTTAGACCCTAGGCTTTGCAGGGAAAATTGGATCCAGTTCCAGCTGCAGCTGGCTCTTGTGTAAATAAAGAACTGTAACAAACCTCAGACAACTGAATACCTCCCTGCTTTGCACTGGTAAATTCCTGGCAATGAAATTCCTATTTCATTCAGTGAAATGTCTCATGTCTCTGCAGTTACTATGCTCTGCTGTTAAACTACTCTGGTTTTCCCCTCCACTCCACAGCTCCTTTTAAACTGCAGTATTACTCAAGCTCTACAACAGGAGACAAGGCATCTAACAACAAATCTGTTTTTATTTGTCTTCCTATCAAATCCCCCTAAATCAGACTGTGACCAGACATGGAGTGGAAGTACCCCAACCTTTTATAGCACTCACTCTATGAGATAGGGAGGAGGCAAACTCCAGCTCTAAATCTTCCTGGTGCCACCTTTAATGACAGGGAGAGCAGGGTGCCAAAGTCTATTATGTGCTGAAAGGCCCGTAAGTGTTATTGTAAAGGGTTTCTGCAGACCCACCATACATTTTCATCTGAAGGTTTTTAGGCTTCCACTGCATGAGAAGAAAAGCTGGTGGAGTATTTGTAGTGTGTGCCTGCTATATTTTATAGTAAAGAGCCATTTCTGAGCAGCTCTCCTTTTTAATTATACCTTAAAATGGTATTAAATGTTGGCTCTGTTCATGCCAATTGCTGTTTGGTTGTAATCACTGCAAGAGCTCTTGCTTGTTGGGACATCAATATTCTTTTCATCGATGCTTTGCTTTTATGTTTGGAAGGGAATTTGAAAGCATATAGGCTGAAGCAGAAAATATTGCTGAGGCACACAGAATGATAAGTTTCCCTTCTGATACAGGGGAACCTAAGGAGGAATATATGTTTTGTTCCTTTTAAAAAGTTTTCCTTGCTAGATGATGTTTTGAGGAAGATGGGGGGAAAAGAAATTTGTACCTTTATGTGCTGGGGGAGAAGAAGGGTGTATGTGTGGGTTTGTTTTTCCTGCCTCTTAAAGTCTACCTTAAAGTGGATATTTTATTGCCTGCTTCTCCTGACTTACGTATATTGGTAATTGAAGGAGAGTGCTGAACTGCTGGCCTAGTGCATTATTTGTGTTTTCTGAGTCTCCGGGATCTTGAAGGAGGTGATTATCCCAACAGCTGCCTCTTGGGGAATGGGAGGGGAGAGGGGAAATTGCCTAGTTGGGTAGATGGGCTCACCTCTGAAAGGTCATGAAGAGAATGAAATTCTGATGTATTGATACCTTGTGAACCCTTTCTTCCCAGCTTGACAGAAAAGGTAGCTTTAAATCGAGACAAGATTGTGCCATTGCAAAAAACGGTTCACACGTATTTCTGCTCTTCTTTCCAGCCAGTCAGCGGTCTCCTCTGTAAATCACCTCTTCCCTCTTCTGGTGTGACTTCTTTTCATTCTCTCTACAAATGTGCAAGAGTGAAAGCCATTTAGTGTAATCAGCTTATCTTGCTTAGCCTTTAAGAAAGTTAATTTTGCAATATTAAATCTGAATATTATACTAGGATCATTCTTATTGGTGACCTTTCGCCTGCTTGACTAATGCTGTAGTACAGCCCTGTAGCACAGGGATGATGGCTTCTAATGGGGATTATGCATGAGCTAATACATTTCTTGGTATATTTGGGTTTTCTGAGGGTATCCTTCGCAACATGTTCAATAATTTGCAGCCCAGTGTTACCCTTCTGTCTTTCAGCTTGAATTATGCACTCATAATGTATCTTCAATCACAAAGACATCTCAGATTTTTTTTTTTTAAAAAACTGTATATTCATTTTGAAATTTTTACTTTTTTGAGTCTACGCATAGTTACGTGTGTACTGAATTTAAGCAGACTTAGTATGTGCTCTGTAATAAACTCTGCATCAGGATTTAGGTCTTTTATTTGCAAGAGTCAAATCTTTGTAATTTTGGTCAACTGTTTTGATTTACACTCATGCTTCACTCTCTCCTGTCCCACTCAGTGTGTATCCTGGACACTAACCTATAACATGCTTTGTTGTCTTGCCACCTCCTGTGTGTTTGGCTGCACAGTAGTACACTTTCAGGAGGGGGTATGGCCCCCCACTTAAGGTACTTCAACAGCCTGGTAGGCAGAACAGTCTCCTGGAAGTAAGGTGTGGGTTTGAACCCTGGTCTGTGACTTCCTTGGTCAGTGCTTTATCCACGGGGCTATTCTATAAGAAGCTCTTTCAGGTGTTTGCGCTCGGGGTGGAAGGAAAGCGATGGCCAAGAGCTTTAGAGATGGGAAGACTTCCCTTCTCCCTGACCCCCTCTTTTACTTAAAGCTTGTGTCTGGCCTGCATACTAGAGTGCAGCTGCAGACTGTGCCTCGGGAGGTGCATGAGTGTTTCACCTTGTGCTTTTGTTCTTATCCTTGAGATTTGCTTCTCAAAGTTAAATGGCAGTTTGCCTCCACAAAACTGAGGGCTAAAATATCTGAATAAAAAATGTGAGGGAAGGAAGGTGAAGGGGGCAGGGAGAGATGTGTCTTTTAAAAAGCCACAATATTCCTGTTTATTCAGAGAGAGGCAAGCATGTAGTCAGGATGTAGAAAACACGATCTCCATAAAATTAGTGCAGAGAAGGTCTCTAAAACACAACATTCGGGAATAATTACGAAGTTCAATGTCAGCTGAAGGGAAAACTTGTTTTGACAAGCTATGCATTTAAACCAATATAGATTAAACTTTTTTTCTTCCTCATGTATATTCTATTACTGAAGGAATTTTAGAAAAGGGGAGCAGGGATGTGTGAAGTATGGTGAACCATAAAATGTCTTGGGATTTCAGTAATTTATGATGAAAACAAACGTGATTGATGGAGTTACATGTCAGCTGTAAGTAGGACCCTAAAGCCTCTACTGTAATTTGCTTGGAGACAGCCAGCTACAATGCACCTTGATCACATCTTGATAGCATGTGGCCAGGAGTGAAGAAAACAGAAGGCTGCTTTTTTTCTTTTAAACAACCCCCGTTTATTCACAAATTTGTGCCTGGAACAGCTTTCATGTAAATCATTTCACTATTTATTTCCATTCAGGTTGGTTAATAAGTTTACTTTTTACTGATTTAAAGGGCACAATTGACATTTTAGCTGCAAAAATATGAGAAGCATGTTAAGTGCTGGTTGCTTGTTTCCATTAGCCTTCAGGAACAATATAGGGATCCTGATGCTTTTTGGTGAGGTCACTGTTTAGTGTGGACCACTTCCAGCAGAGTATGTACTCTAGACTCTCTACTGAGAAACTGTATAGGATGAGTTATTCTGTACATCTAATTCTAATAAAATCAATGGACCTATATAGATTTACAGTTGTTTAGGATTCACCCGACTTGCTACCGGCAGTTACATCTGCCCATCTTCCAAAAAAGCAGATTAGACATTTCCTAGAGTCCAGTAGGTTTCTGTCAAACAGTGGAGTGGCAAAGATGCTTTGAGGAAAAAGGAATCTAATTTTCTCCTTTCAGCACCTCCAAATCAAAAGAATAAATTTCTTTCCTGCATAAGTGAAAACAAAAGTTCTCTTGAATGTTACTATTTCAGCTGCTGCAGGTTTTGAGTAAGTTGTAAAACTTATAGCTTTCAAGATTTTCTCTTCAGTTTCTGATGCAGTTTGCTTAATGTCACCAAGAATTAGTGCTACTTACCTAGTGCAATTTGCGTTGTCACACATTTTTGCAAATAAATTTTATTGTGAGAAGCAGTAAGCTTAAAGAGACACTGTGGGCTCATGGTGGAACAGAGAAATCTAAAAAGTATTCTGGATGTGCAAGAGCTTCAGTGTAAAATATCTCTTTTGGATTGATATCTTTCAGTTTTTTAAATATTGCTCTAGAATAAGTACACCTGCAGCTGATTTGTGTATTATTAGACTTAATGCAAGCTTGCATCTGAAGAGAAGGTCTTTTTCTCTTTTTTCTTTTTTTTTTTTTGTTGGCTTTTTTTATGGTTACACTAACATGTGGATTTTAGCAGCCAACAGTTCAAATTAATTGGGAAGAAAATTCGTTAGCTGGAGAAGTGTTTTTTTTTTTCCTGGGGTGGTTTGGTTGTTTTTGTTTTTTTCCATTTCTAAAAAAAAGAATATAAGAATATTTGAAAATTGGCATCCCCCTTCTCTCAGCTATGGACCTCCAAATGATACTGGTGGAAAGTCAAAGCAGCATCTGTACTTAGGCCTTCTGCAGCCCTGGTCCCGCTCGGACACCGGGTGGCACTGGGAGCAGAAGTAGTAATTGCAGACTGCATTGATCCCCGCACTCGGTGTGTAACTTCTCTTGCAGGGTTAGGACGTTGTCCTAGCTTCTGGAGTCTGTCCTACATATACTACAAAGTAGGTGAGCTGTGTGAGGAAAGATGCTCCTTTATCTTAGTTGTTTCCTTCTGTATGTTGCTATTAAGGCATTACAATCTGCTTACAATTATAAAATGTCATTTTTCCTCTATAGGGCCGCACTTTGTATAGCGTGTAGGGGTGAGCACACGACATGGCATAATTGAATTTGCAGAAGTAGCTGTAAAACTGGTGCATCCTGTGCCCGAGTTCTGAGGTAGAAACCTAAATAATGGTCTTCATGTGCCTTGCTCTGAGTTTTGGGGTTTTTTTTAATGTTATGTAAAGGGGTCAGCTATAAATCAGCAAGAACTATGGAAACCACAAGTGCTGTGCTGGATTTACAGGTAACTGAGTTCCCAGGGCAAACTGGAAAGCAAATAGAACATTGGCACCGCCCAGCAAATTTTGACAAGCATGATAAGTAGTTTCCAAGCGCTGCAACTCTGTTACGAACTCTACTACCAAAGCTAATTTTGTTGTATACAATTAGTATATACACTTGTACAACTAGTATACAGTTTATGTACCAAAATTAACATATACGTGGGAGAAATTATTCATGTCACTATAAAATAGTTTCCTAAATAGTTGACGTATCATTCATGTAGAAATTGATTGTGAGTGTTCAGGGTAAGGATGCAAACATACAGAAAGCGTTTTAATTATTCTCTTCATTACTTGCCTTGTTTCCTTTTAAGATTCTCTTTTGTTGATTTGGGATTCAAATCTTTCTGAGATGATATTGAACTTACTCTGAAATTTTGTACATGATGTGATATATTAGGATTTCAGGGTTTAGTTTAACAGATTTGAGGGTAAGATGAGAGATGGAGAAGCAACCCTGCCATAGATTTGATGTTTGACCTTTGACCTTTCTGTGCCTTAGTATCACAAAATGTGACATAGAACATTGTCCACAGATGTGCAGTGGCTCTGACATAAAATGTGACAAAGCTGAAATACCAGTATCTACATACTATATTTTTTATATACTTACACATTTGTTTGTTTGCTGTAATCTCTTTCTGAATTATATTCTTTCTGAAGTTATATACAAAGTTGCTTTTGATTGTCTTAGTTTTATTTTGTGGTTTCAGATGGTTTTGTTTTTATTGGTTTAGGGAGTTTAATTTGTTAACTTTTACTCCTTATAAATAGCAGATAGCATGCCAGTTCTCTTTCCATCCAGAAATGTCTCTTGTCTAGAAAGAATTTTACTACAAAGATGCTTTGCAAACTAAGAAAGATTAATTATAATGATGGTGGAGTACAATTGCTAAAGGCTCTGAATCTGATGGTTTCAAATTGATATTTAGGGCATACCAGCAAATCAACAGATGTGGATTTAAATGAGTGACTTAAAGCATAAGGCTGGATTTAGCTGGTTACAGTCTCAGACCGTTCCTGCCAGGTCACACCTTTTTAAGAAGAAACTTAGATGGGTATTTGCCTTTTGCTCTTCCTCTCGCTAAGGATCTGCCTGAATTGTGGCTTTGCTCAAGCTGAGAGAGTTTCAAGCACTTTATTAGGGATGCCCTCATAGATAAACAGGGAGGCAGGACACAGACTTGGTCTTAGATGTGGATTTATGCAGCCAGATGAGTGTGGCTCCAAAGTTTGCAGCTCATCTGTACAAAAAGTGCCTGTGCGGTGTTGGAAATGTGTCTGGATTATTTAACACAGTGAATGACCATACTGAAGACTCAAAAAGCAAGAATAGGATCAAGCTAGATGTAGTGATACTTGGAAAGTGTACACTATTTAAAATCGTGTAAAGTATCAAAGTTTCTATCTCACTTCTGGGAGGATAGGGCTGTTTGCGGTCCTTTCCATCCATAAATCAGTTTGTCTTTCCCGCAAAGGAAGTTTGCACCTAAAGGTCCCATGCATACAGGTACACTTACTATTCAGCACGTGGCTTTGTCAGTGTGGCTATGGCACCCTGCGTTCGTTCTCTGACTGTGGCTAGCCAACCGCGTCCTGCTGGCATGGTGGGGTGCCGGAGCCCCTCTAACTGGCTGTGATTTGGGTTCCCTAAATATGAAAGTAAAAAAATGAAAGCTATATCCTTAGGGTATAAAATGGTGTAGTGTAACTTACCACAGTAGAAGATGTGGCCCTTCTTCACGTGTGTCTCACATCTGTGCCTGCCTCTGTTCACAGTATTGTATGTTTTATAGAGTGCATTATTTATCCACAGATTGTGTGTTTTCAATATAAATATTTCTACGTTTCCTATTCAGCTCCATTGTTGTTTGTGGTCTACTGTTCTTTGTGATGCCACTTGGCCAAAGAAGTTTTGTTCACTATTTAACTTCATTTGGAAAAGATAAATGACCACATCTATGACAAGTCAACTGGTGTTTTTGTGGTACTGCTAGTGTAAAGCAAGGGTTTGTACAATAACTGGAAGTAGGAGCAACAGCAGTGAGGTTCTGTCTCCAACACAGATGGTATTTAGCTTCCTGCTAAGTTAATAGTTGGTCTGCGTATAAGGGACCTGAACCATTCCTTTTTGTCCTATTGTTTTTCCCTTCTGTGTCATTTTTCTTCCTCTCATTAAGTCACTAAACTAAGGATTAGCTATCGAAGTCATTCATGTTTCCTTTCCGGAGTCCCCTCTGTTAGCACCTGCCATGCCCTACAAATGTAATCTGGTGTTGCTTCTTGATGTGTGCCTGCATGCACACTCCCTCTACAACTTGCCTTTCTATCCTTTCTATACTTAGCACATCTACAGGATTTGCTTTACAGGGGAAACCTATCTTCATCTTAGTGTGTTCCTTTGTCTCCCCAGAGGAAGGTGGATAGTGGCTATGCTTTTGTGGGTCCTTGTAGCATTGGCCTCACCTTTCTATTAAATTCTTTGGAGTTCTGAAGATTTTCGTATTGGCAGCATTTAGCTCTCCTATCAGTATCTCTCTCACGCCTTCCTTTTTTAAAGTTTAATTATGATCACGTGCAATTGCTGTAGGTGGGTACGGCATCTGTATCATTTGGCTTCCCTTGCTCTATTTTCTCTGCTTTGTCTTAGTTTCACTCTACATATCTTTCCTGGCTTTTACTTGCATCTCTGTCCTAGCTCTTACTTATGTCTCTCTTCCTCTGGCTTCCATTTGTATTCCAGAGTTACCAAAGATAGGAAAAATAATTGTTTAGTGAAGTTAATAATGCCATAAGAAGGTCAAAGATGCTGATGTGTAGGAGGAGGGAAGGGTTTAAAGCTGCACTTCTGTAGAAAAGGCAGCTGGTATAAGAAGATGCATGTTGTATGTCTGTTCAGTTCTCTGTGACACTGTAGACTTTAGCTTGTACTTGAGCCCGGCTCTGCACCTTTTCTTTTCCAGCGGCTTATTGTTATTGCCAGAATAAATTACATAGACCAAACAGCAGATATCAGCCCTGCGACCCTCCTAAAACCCTGCTTAGCTTCACACATAGCATCTCCATAAGATTTCTGCAGTTCTGGCATTGAATGGATACTTTTTGAGTGTTCCCATCCCAGATAGATGCACTGAAGGAAGGTGCTTCTTGTGACTTAAGATTATTGCTCTAGAATATCAGGTGCTACTTGAATCTGCACAGAAAGGATTGGTCTTTGGTTTTGCATTTACATATAGTTCATTCTGGGCAAGGTTACTTTATCCCACATTAAAACTATCTAGTGGAATTGGTTTCACGGATTTCAGTTGTCTGTGGCCCTGACAACAACACACTGGTGTATCTTCACTTGGATTGATGGTGTCCTGAGGACAGGAGAAAATTATATTTATGATATAAGCTAAACAACAGCCTTTGAAGTGATGGTTCAGGCAGTACTGCAGGAAAAATAAGAGGGAAGTAGTAGTTAAATGTAGTATGTAGTAGAATGTAGTATGTTAAAAGAATTTGGGGCTTTCAGAACGCACAGTTTCTACCCTGTCCCTTCACTCATTAATAATTACAGTGTTTTGTGTCTCTTCTCCATAAGATTAAATGCTTACCAGCAAAAGAACAGAGTAAGATCACAAATGTAAACCCACCCTTGTCCTTGCTTTCTGACTGCCTGCTATCCCAGTGGACAAGTCAGGGCATCTGCATATTAAGAAACAAATTGGTAATTCTGAGGCCAGAGACTGACTTTGTATACCAAGTTTAGAATATATCGACATATGAAATGCCTTGTAAGTCATCACACAAAAACGGAACATTCTTTTGATGGAAGATGGTGTCTTTCACTTGATATTGACTTGCAAGGGACTGCTTTACCTGTTAGGTATGACATAAGCAATTTTTTCTTCAAAATATGTGTATTTCTCTGTATTGTAAAGTTTATTACACAAGAGATCAGGGCTAAATGCTTGAGAGCTATGCCTTACATGTATCTGTATGTGAATGTGCGTACTGCTTTGGGCCTTGAGATAGCAGGATAATGCGTCTCCCTCCTCTGATTTTAGATGACTTTTATTTTGAAGACGAGATGCATTTTTTTAATCAATATTTGATTTTTCATAGTGATGTGTTACCATAATTTTCCTTGACAACAATGTATGGATGCAGGTTTCTGTCTTGGTGGGTTGCTCTTATGTGCAGAGATGCTTCCTAATGTTATCCTGTCTTTAATCCGCCAACACTGACAGGGAAATATCATGTTCTTTTTATCTGTCAGAATGAAATAATCTTCTCCAAAGAGCTCCTGGATTTCAGTTTTAGAAGTAAAGATAAAAGCAAAACTAAAGTGGGGGTAGTAATCCAATCCCTTTCTGGCTAGGATTATCGATTACCAAGTCAAGTATTGTATAAGATGATCTGACTTTTGTCAGTGAGATGGCATTGCCAAAGCCTTTGGTACCAAAGCAATTTCCTTTAAGTGCCAGAACTACAGTGGGTGAAAGAATCCCCTCAAATGATATTTTGCCTCTGGTTGTTCTGGGCTCTAATTTTCATTTCAGATGTATGGCTGTGCTAGTGCAGCCGTGTGACAGCATACTCGCATTCCTCAGGAATGGTGTGCCTCCCCTGTTTTGAAAGTGAAAAGCACACCAGTGCTTTCAAGTGTATTATAAACATCAGAAAACTGGAACCATTTAATTTAATTCCTCCAGGAAGGGTAAATATTAAAACAAATGATCATGTTGGGTGTTATTTTATGCCAAATTGCTATAATACCATAATAAATTGAGGCTGTGGATACTAACTCCAAGCGCGTGCAATTTGAAAACTCTTTCCAAATACCCTTTTAAGGATTCTTCTTCATCACCTTGGAAATATAGTGCCAGCATTCAAAGAGACTCTCTGTAAGTAACTAGATTCTGAAAACACTTCAGCTCGTTGTTGCTGTTGCTCTTCTTGAGGTGGCATACCTCCTTCAGCTAGCAAAACTTCTCCCCCACCCTACCCTTTTAAATACTATTGTTGGTCTTTGTTTTGCTTGAGTATGGAGGCAATTCTTCTGGAGGAGATGGATTGAATAAGTCAGGCTTGTGCTCAGCAAGTTTCTCTTGCTTTGTACCTTTATCTTTCTGATCTGCTTACCATACACAATTAAACACTTTGCTCACCCAATCAACATGTGCTCTCATAAGTAAACCTTAGGGCAAAGTGATGCTCTAGAGACAGTGGGGATTGAATGTTTCTAATTAGAAGCAGAAATTGGGTCCCTGACTTTTAACAACAACTTGCAGTGACTCCATGTCAGAAGTAGTTAGTGTGGACTTTCTGTAGTGATACAGGATGTGTGCAGGCTCTTTAATGTAAAATTCTTCATACACTCATACAAGTAGAAGCCAAATTTGACTGAGACTGGCTAACGTTCTGGAGGGCAACAGAGCAATACTCCCTTTTGAAGCTCTGTAAGCCTGCCTCACATCTGACATTTGTTACTGCTGGGATGAGAACGCTCTATTCAGGACATATCCACAGACAGCCACAGCTTGGGAATACCACATGCACGGTGGGGGTTAGGTCCCACCGGGTTTTGAACTCCTCCTACTGAAGGCTGAGCATCCTTCATTCCTTCTAGTATTTGCAGAAGCTGAGGCTACTCAGCATCTCACTGATTCAGTTCTTGCATTCTCCCATGGTGGTGGAAAACATCAGAGGGATACAGGTTTCAGATGGTAAACGTCTCATTTTCAAGCTCCCCTTTTATACCTCAGTCTCATTTCTCTTTTACATTTTTAAATAAATAAATAAATAGAAACAACATCTGTTTTCTGCATCTGTTTTTTGCATCTGTTGGTATCCTCCATTCCCAGAACTAAGTTTGGACAGTAGAACTGCAGTTGCAAATATTGTAAAAGTAAATACCTCTTATGTTGAAGTGGACCTAGAAGAATTTTGGTACATGCTTTTTCTGAATATGACTATCTTGTGCTGAATTTTATAAGATTTCTTCTTTGGGATTGCATCCCACACCCAATTGTTAAGCAGTATTGGATCCAAATACAGTTTTAAAACAGTTAACATGGAAATGATCTTACAGGGCAACAGAAATGTGACATTTATTTTACTGCTATTAGATGGTATTTTTCAGTATGTTTGTCTTATTTTCTGTCAGAATGTCAGCTTGGGTGCAACTTCTGCACCACTTAAATGATAACAAACTAATAAGTATATGTTCTATTATTGTTAAAAGTGAAAAATATAGTAAATCGATATTTTTCCCTGTGTTCCTGATTTGTAGCTCCTGGGGTTGGTGTATCCCTAGCAACTTGGGCTTCTTTTATACGCGTAGACAACTGTGCCTTTTCGCAAGGTGGATAGTCTCAAACATCTCTAGAAATTCACATCAGAGAGATACAGTAACTGTGCTTGGTTTGTGGCTTAGTAATCTTTAGTTTTAAGTCATCCGGAAGTCTTTACACACACTAATAAACTAAGCCTTATGACACATGATAGAAATCAGGGATTATAAAGTCATTCTGCAGAACTGACCCTCTTACATTCTTGTGGTTTTTTCTCCCATAGAAATTCCAGTTTGGTCTTTGCGGTGGAGTCTCTCTCTGACACCACTTGCTTTCACCCCAAATTACACATCATGCTTGTAAAGTTTAGCTAGATCATTTAACATCAGTTACACCACTGGGTCACTGTTAGGAATCCTATTGTATTATTAGGATGAGAGGCCTGAAAGAAAACCAGCTGGTAGCAGGGAATCAAATAGCACCAGTAGTGGCAAACAATGCAATAGCATTATAGATACTGTTATCTCTAATTCCGGATATTTTCTGGAACCTCCAGATCCTTTGACAGATTTTTCTAGGGCATTCCCTTCATAATATAACCTTCTACATTGTTGCACTTAAAAAGCATTTGGCTGAAAATCTAGTGATGTCTAATAACTGCTTAATTAAAGCTCTTTTGTATATTGGGATGATGCCTCTTTTATATAGAGGGTGTTGAAAGGTATAGTGATCATTCTTCTCTTAGCCAATTACCTTTATCTTTAAAATCTTCAGTTTGCTTTTTCAGAACTCCAAAAATGATAGTATATAATCGATATTCTAATCAGACTAGATAATTATGTTTGCAGAGACCTATTCCGAGTAGCTGTCTGTACATGACTGAGTCTGCACTAAGGCAGGGATTAATCTGCACGTAATTGTTCACCTAAACAATAGCAGAGTATTACTGAGGAATGTTTAATTCAAATGTAGCAATCTATAGTACATCAAAGCTTGATTTAGAGTAAGAGTTATCGCTGAGGCCTTTTGAAGGTAGCTAATACAAATGAAATTTAATTTTGAAAAGTTTCAGTATCAATTCTAGCACCTGTCTTGGGAGAAGAAGGCAGCAGGAGTCATCCAGCAGGAGTCATCCAGGGATAATCTTAGCTAGGTAAAAGTTAGAATATTTACAGTGTTCAGTCTTCCTTGTTCCCCTGCAAATACAATACGCAATAGCAATACAGCAATGAAATAAAAGGAAAGAAATGAAGAGGGAAAGCCATGTCTGCTGACCACCGGTGGGCAAGGCAGTATCAGGAGCATGCAGTCCTCAGACTCCTTTCCCAGAGGAGCAGGGCCACCTGGCTGGCACCCACCTATGAAGACCTGTGAGACAGGTCTGGTGAGTTTTCCCTCTAGAATGATTCTTTCCTAAAAAGTAGACTAGGTGAAAACAGCCTTGCATGAAAAAGGCTGTTGCTAGACTTTTACATGAGGTGCAAAGAGACTTGTTCTTTCTGTCTCATCTGTACTCTAGCTAAATTTCCAGCATTTTCACCCTTCTCTGCTTTTCTCTGTCTCTTTCCCTTTGCTGTTATAGTACCTCCCTCCTCAAAAAACCCCACCCTACTTAAAAAGGCCCACAGCAGAGAAACTGTATGGTCTAGGAGGTTTACATTTATCCGGTTTCTGCTCATGACATTTTAACTGCATGGGTTTATTATTTAACACTAAAAAGTATTTAAAGCAAGTGCTTGAAAAATGCTACTCAAACTGTCATGATTTGGGCACAGTAATACATTACCATCTCCCCTTTTTCTATGTTTTGTATGGAGTGGTATAGCCAAATAAAGGTTTCTTAAAGTGATGTTAAATGGTTCTGGGTATCCCAAGAATAACTGGCTGTTTAAACATTCAGCCTGCTTATCTGTATCAGTTTGCTGTTATCCTCTGAGCTGATCTCCGCTCTGGTTTGCACTTCTGTTGGATTTTGATGAACAAGGGCAAAAAAAGTGAAATCAGCTCAACCCAGAGCACCAGTGTGATATATGCAGAGGTATCCTTCCCTATCCTGAAACTGTGTGAAGTATTCTTGCATGTTATTAATGGTTGTCTCCTTACACCTTTTTGTCTGAGTCTTAAAGGTGCTATGATACCTAATGATGCTTTATCATGTGCTTTGAGATCCTTAGGTGATAACTGCTGTGGTACTGGTGGCTATCGTGAGTCTCAGCGCTAACTGTGTCCTGGTAATTATCTTTCAAAAAGTCTAACAATTGTTACAGTTTTGCATTTTTGAGTATTTTGCCTGAAACACTCAGATGCAAGCAAAGCTGTAACACTGAAAAGTTGTGGATGCTAAGCCCTTACTGAAGATGCAGAAGCTGAACTATCAACAGGGACAGGCTTATGCTTCACATTTTTTTGGGGAAAAAAACCCCGACAAACCACCACATCAGTCTTGTATTGCTTTGGATGGCTTTTTCACTTGACCCTCCTCAGCGAGCTACTAACATCAGGATGTAGTTTGCCAAATGAAGGCTGAAGGTTTATTCTGTGGTGGAAGAGTGTTGATGTTCAGGATGCTTGAGCACGTCCTTGCTTAGAAAAAAAACAGTAAAATTGTCAGATCTACATTCAGAACTGTTTTACAGCATAGATTTCCTAGGTGAAAGATCCACAAACATACTCCAGCAAATAGGCTCTTCAGTAAGAGCTGTCGGGGGTGGGGGGAAACACCCAAGAAAACTCAAAACCCCACGAAGTCACACAGCAAGAGTAGTACAGTCTAGAAGATTTAGAGCCATCCCGTTTCTGCTCATGACCTATTTGTGCTGACTGCTGACAGCTGTACTGCATTTCAGAAAGAATAGTAAAAGAGTTAGAAAATTGCTGAAAAAGTGGCTGAATTTACATTCACTCTGGGAATGAAATGGAAACAGCATAAACTCTGAAGAGTAAAATGTTTTGAAAGCAAAAAAATTATCAACAGCTTAAGTATAAGCATAAGTATGTCTTACAGATGCTTCTCTACTTAGTTTTAATAGGGAAGTAAAAGGGTGTTGGGCATGAAGTTCAGTTCTTACTAATGTGCCAATTCTGCATATTTTGCTGATCATTCTGGGCTATCTATGATTTGTAATTGTTTGTTGGCAGGATCATAAATACCTGACAACTGGATGTGGAAGAAATTGTATAGTGAGTTGGGTGCAGAGAGACTGAAAAACATATAATTGAAAGGATCTCGGTAGTGGCTACTGTGCGCCTGTTGGAGCATGTCTGAGGAGGGCGAGAGGAATAGGCAGCAAGCACTTAGATAGGTGGACCTGAGGTGAAAATGCACTATTCACACCATCTCAGAAGTATGCCAAAGTTGTGCTGAGTGTATATCAGCTAAAGGATAGAAGATGACTCGCTTTAGTTTTAAGTCATATTTATGCTGTTCCTGTGGCATATAAGTCTGGCCAGGGTTTTAGAGAGATAAAGGCAGGCAAAAAATTCCATGCTTAGGCTGCATGAAAAGCCGTTACGTAAACTTATGACTAAGTTTTTTAAGCACGTTAGTGAGAAGATTTTAGTCTTCCCAGATTACTTAACCCTCTTCCAAGGTAAGCCAAAGCAGGCTCACAAGGTTCACAGCCAAGGCAGAGAACCCTACCCCATTATGCAGACTGGAGTAGAAAGCCAGGCATTTGGATGGTTTCCTAGCTGCTATAGAGATTAAAATGATGACTTGTGTGTTGATTGCAAAGCAAATACTCTAGGGAGTCAACCAATAGCCAATAGTAAAAATGACCTTGTCCAAGCTTCAATATAAGTTTCCCTGTCATATTTAGTTTTCTGATAATTTATACATGCAAATAACTGTCACATCCAGACTAACTAGGCTGTGGGTGAACTGTTGTGAGTGCAGAGGTTCTGCTTTGTGCTCTTTCCACTGGTAGCTGGGGAGTGCTGTACTACATGTACTTCCAGAGCCAAGCCAGCTCATGAATGTCTATGGTTTGCAATCTGTAGTGTCACTGGGCTTACTATTCCCTGTCGTATGATCAAGTTTTTTTTACATCTCAGTTTTCTCGTCTTCTGTAGTCTGGGTTTTTTCCTCCACCACCACCCAACTCCTTTTCATCTCTGGTCCTCCCATTTCTCTGGATAAACCAGCGTTATCTAAACAGTTAATGATTAGGAAAAAAGTTACCTTTGACTTTGAGAACTCTCCACACATCAGAGCTGATCAGCACCATTCAGGTTCTGTTGTTTCTGCTGTTCATTTGTGCCAGGTTCCAGAGACCAAAGTGCTATCCAGTGCATGTGTACTGTCTTGGACAATTAATCAAGTGTCCCATAGTAGTGTCTTCCATGCGCACCTTTAGCTGCTTCTCCTGCAAATGTCTGAGAAAGTTTCTTTGATCATCCAAAGCACAAGTTCCAGGTGGCTGAAAACTTTTTTTGCCTTTGCAGACTGGGAGCATTATAGCAAGGTGAAATATCAGGTTTTCCAAGGCAAAAGTAGAAAGCCCATCTCACCCGCAATATCTGACAGGTTATGTTTGCATGGCTCTGTTTTGTCATGCATTCAAACCCTTTCTAAACCTGTGCTACCAAATCAGCAGCAAATGTAATGTAGCTTTTCCAACTTTGACAGACCCCTAGCAAATGATAGGACCAAGCAGGTTATGAGTCTGGGTTCCAGCCTTTGCTGTTGCTTAGGACTGTTCCCCTTTTTGAGCACCTTTAACTTTACCATCTCTACTCATGCATGCCCACTCGTCAGCTAGTATTCAGTCATCATTTCCAATCATGTATTTGCCTGGGGTTCTCTAACCATTCTGTCAGGACCTTCATCTTTCTTTTAAAACATATTTTGGTACTGGCTTAAGACGACAGTGAATAGATTTTAAGGGTAACATGATTTGCAACCATGCTTCTGTGAAATTTCTAGAGTGATTCCTAACAACCAGTCAAAAAGCATGTCCACTTTCTCACTTCAGTAGTCACTTTAAATAGCATCAACTTCCATGGAACAATTTCAGTGGAAAGTCAGTCCCACAGTAACTTGTGTGGGTGCCTTGTCTATTTAGGGAAATGAGCATTTTCAATCTACAAGATCCTGTGAGACCAGCATTCAGCAGTCAAGTATGGGTAGAGCTCAAAATAAACAATTTGTCTTTGGTTGACCTGCCATGCAAGAGGTTGTCACAGAAAAAACTCGTCTAGCACAAATTATGTCCTTTTCAGCACCAAATAATGTTCTGACCAACTGGAAGAGACCTTCATAAAAATGGCAGAATAATTCCCTGTAAAAAATGTTAGCCTAGATTTTTATGACTAAAAATGGATTCTCATTTCTGCAATATTTTATTATTTTAAAATATTGTCTAAATAACTTGAAGAGCTGCTTGTTCACTGACGTTCGTGTTGCCTATTCATGGGGATTTTCCCCTTTATTTGATATGTTTTTAATGAGGAAGATAAATGGAAACAAAAAGAAAAGTAAAAGCTAATGGCTAGTAAAGGCCTTTGCCTTTTATTTCCATATAGGCTTCTTTGGTCCTGTGAAGAGCAGCCATTGTTACATAGTCTTGTTGGTACCCTATTTGCAAAACCGTATTTGCATTTAAAAAACCCCACCCATATTTGCAAATGTTGTACCTTATCTTGCAGTTCCTGACACAAACACCCCCTGAACAGACCTGCCGGTTGCATATGTGGGTCAAACTTCAGTCAACATTGAGCCCTTGGATAGTACAACATCATCTTTATCTGAAACTTTTCTACATTAATGCTATTTTATTACAGGAAATTCCCTCACAGCTTCGTCAGCTGAGGATGGTTAGTAATATCTGTGCTATTACAATGCAAAGACTTCTTTAACCCAGTAAAAACAATGGTAGAGACCTTAGAGGATTCAATGCATTAATTTTGCTAAATGTGATAATTTACCTCTTCTTTGTTTATATCTTTTAATAACAGCATCTTTTCATTTTTGTAATTCTTGTGATAGAAATACTTTATGAAAAGCCTTGGGTGATTGCTTTGTGCCTTTTCTCTCCAGGTGCAAGGGGGTACGTTTTAATGGGAAGTCTCAAGACCATTTTTCTGGTGTATGTTTTTTCTGCACTTGCAGCACTTCAACTGTGCCGCATGCACTGCCGACTCACTTGAAGATTTCAATAGTGATCTCTCATCAATCATTAAAAGAAACAAGATTACTGGATCTAAAATGCCAAGATAAAAAAAAAACCTCTGAAAAAACCATTTAATCTTATCCTACAATCTCTGCATTTTAGAGTGCTGCTTTGAAATAACGTGTTGTGAAGAATGCAGGGTGATTTCTAAAATGTAGCTACTATAAAATATATTGAAACTATATCTCAGTTCAGGGTGCTGAATGAGCAGTGGAGATTAATACAATTAAAATAGGAAAAGAAGGTCAGTATTTTAAGTGTGTAGCTGTTAAGTGGGTGCAGGTGTATATGTCCTCCATGTTCAAGCCTGTGTCTTTGTGCGTATTGTCCTGTGGGGCTTTGTCACCCACAAGTAGTACCAGCCAGTGAAGCATGCGGTCCCGTGTGTCAGGCTGTGGTCACAGCTGTCTCATCTGCTACCTCTTCCTTTCTTTCGTCTCTCTCCATTTAGAATAGATCTGCATCTATCCCTCACAAATATTTCAAAGTTGACTAAAACGGCTTAGTGGCCTCTCAGTTTTCTTACAGAAACTTTCTAGGTCTGAATCAATTGCTACGTAATAATAGTTTCAACAAGTAACAGCTGCAGTTCGGGGGTCAAAATTTGTATTGCGAACTCCAGCGTGCCTTCACAATACCTTCAGAGTGAACAAATGTTACGGTAATTGCTTTACAGAACAAGCTGAAATAGAGGTAATTGAAGTGGCGTGCTTGGAGTTATCACAAAAGGGGCTTGTGGGCACAGGCAGAAACGTACTGCATCTTCTTTCTCTTAGGCACATATTGTAACTGCAAAGTTGCAAATTAAAGAAATTCCCACCCAACCTGCTGGCCTGATATATGTGTGACTGAGACTTAAATCTAGTTCTTTCATTCTCCTCAACAAGCAAATGTTATATAAGATTAAACTTGAATGGAAAGTCTTGATTCTGGCTATTGAAATCGTTTGATGAAACTTGGTCAGTTTCAGTGGCAGGAAGTGGCCCCTTCACACTTAAAATGAGCCAGGTTAGCCTGGGAAGTGTGCCTTGTCACCGGGGTGTTAGCTTCTGGCTGGGACTCTACTCCTGAGCCTGTTCCTGTCCAGTGCCAGCCTGTGCTAGCTATGAACTCGCTGAGCTTTCTCCTTGCCTTCTGCATTTCAGCCATGCCCCTCCCTTGCGTCTTCCGCTTGGACTCCCTCCTTTCTTTCATTCTTTGTCTTTCTGCCTTTCCATTTGTTTCCTCCCAGTTAACATTCCCTCCTTCTAACTGCACATTCACACAGGAAAAGAAAATCATAAAGCTATTGTGATATTTGCGGTCAATGTATAGCTTTATGTTGCAGAAAGTACCAAAAGTGCCTCTTCCCATCTCCTTTTTCTTCTCTATAATAAGTAGCTGGTGGCATCTACTGCAATGGTCGTAATAGACGGTATCTTCTATTATCTGTTGTTTCAAAGCAAAAGAGAATAGATTGTTAACCTCTGAAAAGTAACATTAAGGTTGCCTCAATCTTTTCCAGATATATCACTCAAGTGATTTTTAATGAATTGGTATATTCCAAATAATTTGGAATAGTTGGGGAAATTATGTTTATTTGAAAATGGTGAAGACTTTTTTTTTTTTTTCTTTTCTGGTGCATTCTCCGAAAAAACAGGTTTTAAACAGCAACTTAAATTACTCCATAATGCATATAACCTTGGATGTAAGTTGAAATCAATGAGACTAAAATTCAAATTTAAGATGTGCTTAATGAGAATCTAAAAATGCATGGTACTTTGTTTACAACCCAGAGTCAGTCCTTCAAGAAAAGTATCTTTTTCTGTAAGTGGGCTCCAATTTCAGTGTTTCACTGAAGAAGCGTATAAAAACATATGATTGTCTTTACCTCTGATCATTTGTAAACAGAGACTCAGGATGCAAAACTGTAGACTGGAAGAATGCTACATGTTTGCAAGGGTATACTTAATGTTTAGTTACGCAAAAGTATTTGCTTTTTTATCTTTTGGATCTGTTCCAAATTCTTATTTTCTCTTCTACTCTGTGTGTATATGTAACACATAACATTACAACCTAAAGTTTAGCTGCTTTGTTTCTTTTTACTTCATAACCTTTTATAGGGCTTTGCAAATTAAATTTGGTAATTGAAACAGACAAGTTTCTTTAACACAAATTATAGCCTATCTTAGAATGCATGATCTGTTTCATAGCCATTACTGTGACTAAGTGGGTTGTGTGGCAGGAGACTCAAGACTCTAGCTTAATAAATCATTGCCCGCTTGGCCGGTTCTAGGCATGAAAGAACAAAAGCATAATATAATTTCTGGTTCAAGCAAAGGATTATCAAGAAAGATTTGTGAGTTCTGTGCAACCCTCTAACCTTCTGGGAAAGGAGGCATTCTAGCACTCTCTTATCTTCTCATGAATAAATAAAACAGTCTTGCCAATTAAAAATCCTTTATTGATAACCTGCAGATTTATTTTGTGCTATAGCTAGGCACCTCAAGACAAAGTTTAATTCAGTTGTGTAGATCTCCCCATGGGAGGCAAGCAGTGCGTAAAAGAGCCCTTGCTCGCTTTGAGAATGTGAGGTGTTGGAAGCTGCACACAACTTCCCGATCAGGCTAACCCTGTCATAGACTGCGAAACCATGTTAGAAAGAAAACAAATGAACAACTTGCATAAATTACAATAGAAGTCCAGCTTAGTGATTTAGAGTTTGAAAAAATACAAAAGATATATGCAGCATCAAATGGGAATCTCTTTAGAGGTTAAATTAGGATCTTGAATGCATGTAGATGAATGAGGATGGTTTAATCATAGATGAATGAAGTTTAACTTATTTAAATGGCACTCTCTGTCTCCACTTCTAATTGTACCATATGGCATCACCTAATAAGAGCCAAGTGCAGATGCCAGTTACATCACAGTATGATATATTATAAAGCAATCAAATTTGAAGTGAAGATTTATGATGGAGCTCTTCTTTGTTAAAATCAAGCAAACAAAAAAGCCATCTGATCTATTATGGTCACTGAATAGGCCTCTGTTTTAAAGCTCCTGTTCCAGACTTGTCCCTCGGTGTGCGTCCTGCATCCCTAGGAAGTCTCAGAAGAGTTTAAGAGCTGAGGGAAGGATTCCAGAGGTGAGACTTACCTTTATGCTGTGACCAAAATACTTTGCTCAGGAAGGACAAAGTGGTGAGATCCTGAAGTGACCTGAGGGGTTGCTCCCTGCTGGTGTGCAGCTGATGGAGCTGGAATGCTTGTTATCCTGTTGCTTCTGGTAAGTGCATTTAGGAACCCCATTTTGGGATTGTCACCAGTATTTCTCTCCTCTCCCCACACACCCATTGCTCTATGTTAAGCATGTGGAAGAGACCATTCTACTCTTTTAATTTTTACCCCCGTGTAACCCATGCTAGAGTTTTGTTGGTGTTGTGGGCACTAGGCTTGATCACATGTGACTGTGAATATCTTTAAGGAGATACTCAATCCCAAATACCCAAAAAGCGATGGAGAATCTTTTCTATACTTTCATCTTTGTCTGAATTGTATATGGTTCTAGGAAACTTAAACAAACTTAAATTAGGTGCCAGTAAGCTTCCTTAGACTGCCTATGTGTACATCATCATTAAAAATTAATAACTCAATAAGGCAGTGTTTTTTCCTACATTGTCTTCTCATTATTTACATCCAGAATTCACAGCGGTATTTCAGCCAGTCACAGTAACACCTCGGAAGCTGCAAAACTGTCATTTCTTTCCCTGCTTTGTTATAGGACAGGTGCTGAAATTCACGTTGTGTTTATTTTGCTTTTTTTATGGAGTAAAAATCAGCATAGCTCTCTGTTTATTTCCCGTTTAATATCTCCACATGATTACTGAAACCTTTAGGAATACTAGGAAAAATGGTAAAGCATTTGTAGTTGTTTCTGTGGTCAGAAGGGAAGGCATTATAGTTGATGTTCATTTGCTTGAGTTTGTCTAAAACTCAAAATAGCATGGTAACACTCTTGGTTTAAGAAACGCCTACTTGGAAAAATTTTGATTTTTTCCAATAAGTTAGAGTTTGAGTGGCCCATTCAGAGTATTTAAGAATTGCTCTTTAGAAAAGCTAATCTGATATTATTTGAAACAATTTATCATTCAATATCAAAGCAAAAAACAGGGGCTAAGCAATATCCTGCTGGAACACCAGGAGACCATCAGCATCCGTGTGCAAACAGAAGGATTCAAACAGTAATTTCTGCTGTTGTCAGTTAGGGGAGCTTTAAAATAACAATCACCAGGAATAATCTGCAGGTGAAGAAATTGCAACACATGTGCATTCTGACTGTCATTTGACCTGTGTGCAAGCATGTAAATCTCCCATTATTCCCAAACTGAATAATCCTTGGAAAAAACCAAAGCCATCAAGCGGAAATAATAGTCAGAACTATGTAGCACTGACAGTACGCAGAGCTCACTCTTCTTCTCTGGCTTTTGTTGCACGGCTTGCTGAGCGAGGGGTGAAATAAAACAGTTGCACGAGAGTGTGTGAATCTTCAAGTACAACAGAATGGTCTGTCCAGACTAAAAATACAGGGAAAGATGAAACAGGAGGGAGATTAGGGTTGATGTACGGGGCCTCAGACAACGCAGCGACAAAACTCTTCTCCTGCTGAAGAGAAGTGTATGGGTTTGATCAGATGGGTCAAGCTCTGAACTGAAGGATTCCTAGTTCCTTCTCATGTCTGCCTTTGGAGACCAGGATATTCACAAAGCTATTTTGTTACAAAACTAAAGAAGCGCCCTGGCAAACTCATGCCATACATGACAAGAAGCAGATGCTCCCAAGTGGAACAGAGCATACGTTTTCCTTTCAGATTTACCCAAAAAGCATTTTCATTGTTCCTAATAATTTAATCCAGGTTCGCTCCTCACTCTGTATGTTATTTACCGAGAAATTCAACGTATGAACTCTTGTGTCTACTTTCTTTTGCTGTT
Source organism: Burhinus bistriatus (assembly GCA_013397275.1). Lineage (NCBI taxonomy): Eukaryota > Metazoa > Chordata > Aves > Charadriiformes > Burhinidae > Burhinus > Burhinus bistriatus. The sequence goes on from VYXH01010599.1 coordinate 42,269, forward strand.
AAAATGTTTCAGGGAAATGATTGCAGAAAGTTAAGTGTAATTATTGTTCAGATTTTGGTCTGCCTCCTGAGACTGCCCTCTTTGGGCAAATTCTCATGATGATTTTTCTGATACCTCTCTCTGAGAAGAGAGAGTCTGCTGTTGCGTTTTTGTTCCCTGGCCTCTCCAGCCTCCTTATACAGTCAATGGAGAGAGAGAAGTCTTTCCAGAGAGGAAATTCAAAGCATCTAAATGATCATCCTCTTCTAAATCACCCTCTCCAGGCACTGGTCTCTTCCATTGATTGTAGATGGCACGTAAAACTTGTGTTGAAAAAAACTGTGCCATTTCTCTGGGAAACTTCTGCATAAGCAACGCAATTTTAGGTTTGCTCCCTTATAAGTTGATGTAGCTACATCTTTCCAGCTCTGGCTTGGGGATATCTCGGGAATTGAGTATAAGTAGTCCAAAATGCCCCAGGGAGTTCTGCCAGGTTGGGTTGCCAGTCAGAAATCTTTTATTAGGTGGTAAGGTGATGAGCCTTTGAAAAAGTCCCCATGTCCTATCTCAGTGAGGAACATCTGGAACAGCTGTATCTCATGAGAAGCCAATGATCCAGAGTTACAGAGGTGTTTCGGTCTGTGTTTCTGTGGGACTGTAGCTGTGCTTGTGGATGAAAGGAGGCCTGCTGCCTGAAGGAGGTCCTGGTTAAAGGACATTTGTATCACAGCTGAGTTCTACCTAATAGTCTGGCTGAAGGCACTAACTCCCCAAGAGTGAAAGCTTCAAGATGTGTACTTAAGTAAGAGGAGGGCATTACAACTAGTTTTGTTATTTTTAACAAGAAGGGAGCTGCCAGATTCATGTTAGCAGATTCTGGTTAAATCACTTGGAGCTGATTTTCTAGGCAACTGAAGCAGATGTCCAAGTGTCACTGCAATCATGCTGCCTCCAAAACTATAACCATTGCACAGAAGGCAGAACTGTGGTTTGTGGTTATCTCGGCAGACTCCTGGGCTTGCAGCTGGAGGGGGTTCAGGCAACTTGTGACAATGCAGGCCCCTGGCTTCCTATGCAGCCTGCTATGGAAGATGTGTTTCAGCTGTCTGAATGCTGTGTCTGCTGTATCCAGCTAGAAAAACAGGGTCCCTGTGCCTGCAAAACCTGTATAATGAGCATTGTTCTGATTGACTGACTTCTCCCTTCCAGCTGACTTCAAGCATTTCTGGTAAAGTCATTTTCCTCTCATCACCCTGATGCTGTCACACCCACACCCTAACTGGAGCACCTTCCCATCATGTACCACATCACCCTTATCACCAGAGTGATCCTCCATCTTGGCTCTCGACTCTTTCCAGCCGGCCCGATCCCCATGCACTGCTTTGTCCTATCCCTCTAAATATCCTGTCTGCATGCACAACTTAAAAATTTCTGCTCTTCTGTCATGAAAATTGAAGGATCCTCATAGAATGTTTTAAGATACAGGCAACAAATTCTAAAAGAGAAGGGGATATTCAGACTTCCATAATAAAGAAGATTTAAGATATAATCTGTATATTTTGGGAAGATCCATGAGTTCTGAGTTAGTCTGAGAAGTTTTACTGGCAATAATGAATGTTTCAGCAGTATCTCATTGATGAGCATCTCATCTCAGTTGAAATTCAAATTTTCTCCTATGCGTATACCTGCTATTTTTTTTATGTTTGCAACCACCACATATTGAAATCAATAATGTTTGGTTTTGTAAAGGACAATTTGTTTCAAAATTTAAAGTGGCATTTTAAAATCCGTTGATACAAACTTTGTTCTCAGACAAAGAGAACAAGACAATGATGCTTAAAATACCTTCCCTCCCAATAAATCAACAATGGATTATTTTTTTTCTTGACAGATATTATTCTGAATACCTCCCATTGCACCTATTTCTCTTCCAGATGATTTTCGTTTCAAAATTACCCACCAATCCTTTCTCTACGTATCACACAACTAGAACATTTAAATTAACTATGGCATGTTCATCAATAGAAGAGAAAATGTGATGAGATCCCTGTCTTTGCACTACCATAAATTGTTTGAGAATTGTTTGCAAGAGTTGTTAGAATTTTTTTGAGGAGACTTTCCCACTATTTCATCTGGTTTTGGTCAGTATCTGGGTCATGGATAAGTACATTTTGTTTTCTTTAAACAGATGTTTTATCTGTCACATATAATGCCGATCAGATTAGGTAATTCCAGGTGATCTTGTCAGTTTGTTCTATATAAGTCTTTACAGGACAGGCAACCCTTACTGAGGCAGTGCAGGAAATTCATTTGTCTTCTGTTCATTGTCATGCCTGGCTGTCACAGAAAATCATTTCTCACAATACCATATGTGCTAGAACCATTATTCTGCTCTATGCTATATCACATTTATTTTATGTTGACTGACGCTTGGTTTTCACATTTTAGATCAAGTGGAGCTATTCCATAATATATTCTGAAGGTGTTTATCAAATCCACAGCTCTCGCCACACTATGTCCCAGAGAAATGAAAGTAAAGGCTGTTGGTGTGCAGTCTGAGGCTGGGCATTCCCATTCGATACAGGTATTGCAACAGTAGTTTGTTCATTTTAGGAGAAAAAGGAGATGTGTAAAGTGTGAAACAGGTTGGTGCTCTCTATGTATTACATGGGATGAACCAAATTCTTTGGAAAGTGTGTTAGGAAGAGATAGATTGCCTGCAGTTTGCATTGACTTGAACTGCACGTAGACTAGATATTTAAGGGAAGGACTTGACATGCTACCTATAGAAATGACAGGAAGATTATCTTTAAGCTTTCACAGTGCATCACAAGCAAATTTTTAAGTCCTAGAAAGTGGCATTCAGCCAGCTCAGGTTCCTGCACAGGCATTAATCTCACTGGGTGACTCTTCTGTGAATAGAGACTCTTACAGATCTCGTGATTCAATGTTAGAGTTGCAGAAGCAGGCCCTAAGAAGAGAAGTGTTTGCAGCTGATTCTTCAAATGTTTGTCCCTATGCCATGTGTCACTTCATCATTGGGCCATTTCGTCACCTTCAAATTACATGTTAAATAAAACTTGGTTCCTGAGTACTGCTCAGGGCACAGGTAGGGCATGGGTAATAGCCAGGGCTGCTGCTTGGCTTTTGCTATTGCAACAGCAATTAAGGATAATTAAGATGGGAGGGGGGAGGAAATCTTAGCCTCATTATGGTTTCTGTTCTTGTCTAGTGTTATGTCTGCTCTCCTCAAGCTTTTGTGCCTGCGCACCCGTTTCTGTCTCTTGTGCCCCTTTGCACCATTTAGAACTGCCCTCATCTACCACCTCTGTGAGGTGCCCCAGGAGTAATTGATTTCAACCATTTGCTAGTGCCACCTCCAAGGTACCTGGGCTTCTTGACAGCTCTTGTCATGATAAGCATAAAGGAAACCTTTGGTTTTCAAGGTTGCCAGACCTTTCCAGGTAGCTGGAATGTTGTTTTGGGGGGATGACCCTCCCCCCATCTCCTGCTAGGGAGGTTCAGAGGGAGTTTCTGCTGTGTACAGAGATCTAAACTCCCTGCAGGAATTAATTCCTTCAAATTCTATCAGTCAAGCACTGATAGAGACAGATGGGTTTTGATGATGTTACAGTCCTTGTTTAGGGCAACAGCTTGCCCTTCTTTCCTCTTCCCTTCTCACAGGTGTAGTTACACTGTGAATCTTGTTGCTGCAGGGTGTCGTGGCTCCCTCTGGACTGGCTGCGCCTACGCGGCTGCAAGAGAAACTCATGTAAGAAGTGTCTACAAAGGTGTGCAAGACAAAGTACTCCTCTGGCTTGAGAAATCCCCTGAAACTCAGTGTGCTAGAGGCTGGGAGAATATACCATGGTTTACAGGTTTTTATGTGTGCCTATGCTTGTCTCGTGTTTATGCTCTTCCCAAGGATACGCTATTGTTCCTTGTTAGAGAACTGCATAAGGACCTAAGTCAGGCTTTGGTCTGACTCAGCACAGCCATTCTCCTGTCCCTATGCATTACAGCAATGGACTGTGGACAGACTATGCTCCAAACATTCATGAGAGGAGGAACAAAGAAGAAAAGGGATCAAGTTCTGTGATAAAATCCATCAAGACCCGTTGTTTTAATGGATTTTTTGCTGCATTTTTTTTTTATTTGCTTAAGTGTCCTGTCAGCCTGCAAGCTTGCAGAGGTGATCTGAGTATCCTTTAGTGGCTCAGGAAACCATATTTTCTGTTTTTTTTCCCCAGACGTGACCCATTTCTGTCTAGGATGATCACTCCATTCTGCACCAGAGCATAGGCTTTTGGCTGCTGAGGTATATGTCAAACAGGGCTGATTGCTTAAAGCCAAGAATAAATCCAAGAATTTATACATATGTAAGGAGCCTCTCTGCCTGGTCTGCTCAGCCCTAGCAGTTTGATTACCTTTTCAAACCTTTCTTTGCAAGAAGGAAGATCAGTTTTCCTTCTCCCCTCCTCCTCCAAAAATAATATTCTTTATAGCATGAAAAGTTGTCATGTATAACCAAGGGCCCAGGTGCATGCCATCAGTGCTGGGTGGACTTATGTCAAGGAGAAGATATTAAGACCTGTTGCAGACAGAAAAGCCAACCTATTTTTTTCTTTTTTCTTCTTTTTTAGAGAAAGGATTCTAACAATTTATTTTACAAGACCTGAATTTACCATCCCTACTGGCAAATATGAGTTTCATTGCCCAGTGTGGGAGCACAGGTATTACGTTAGCAAACTGACCATGGCACCGCCCCAGTAAAATAGTAAATGGTATGGATTACAGGAGACCTAGCAACAACACATGTTTAGGTCACAAACTTAGTGACATAATTCATGCGGGGGATGAATAGGTAGCATCTGACTACATAACACACATAATATTCAAAACAACTAACCCTTTCACTACATTCTGGCAACACCATTTTCTTTCTGCATTCTTTTCTTTACAAAGCAGTGTTAAGGATTAGAAATTTAACTTTTCCAGAATTTGGAGAATGGTGAAGTTCATTCTTCTACAAAAATTTTTCAGATGGAATTTCTCTTCTCTATTGTCTGACTAAAAATATAAAGGACATGTCATAGTGGAGACTCAAAATTGCTGTTGATATCTTGGCTTTTCCCTGATTATTTTTCCTTTTTGTGCATGTTTTAATGATGTGTTTTTACATTATGATACATTATCTTGAATATTTTGATGTTATAGAAGGAAAGTTAGACTTTAGTGTGGTTAATTGTGTTTTAAAGATCACATCTCAAAAAGCTGGCTTTTCTGCTGCTAGCATTTTGAGTCCCTTTTCAAATTAATAGGTTGGGCTTATCCATGTTACCCTTATGTCACAATGATCGTACCTTTGCAATGGAAAGGCATGTTTGTGGCAGGTGTTTTCACATGATGCTTTTTTTTCTGTAGTCTGAAAAATTGATTTTCTGAATGTGTTAGTTTTTCAACTTTAAACAAGCACATACTGTGTTACTTTACATTATGTAGAAGTCCTAAGGGAGTTAACAAATAGTTTGTTCAGTGCTTTGTTGAAGACTACCGTAACGATATAATCACATCCCAAGAACTGAGCATTCTGTATGTCTGCAGTGACTTCTGGAAGAGAATATTGCCTAAACTCTGAGTCTGCCTTTGTCCAAGAATGCATATCTGTGTGGTTTGTTCTTAAGAGAACAAGCAAGTAATACAAAATACCCCTGACCTCAGCACTAATTTGTGTTAGTTCTTTCAAAGCCTTGAGGTATTCTCCTTGTTCTTGGCAGAGAATTAACAATACATTTTTTGAAACAAAATTGCAATTTTTCCTTCCCAATTCAGAAAAGTGTGAGGTTACAGGGTCCATCATGTCTTTTAATACACATGATCTAAATATTTAGGAAATGTGATGTGTGTTTTCGGTGTCCTCTGTTTCAGAATATTCTGTAAGGCTGAGATACTTCAGTGTGACATTTATGACTCTCATGCATTGATTTCACGTGCAACTCAGTAACAGTCCTCATAGGTCTTTCAGGACAGACCACAAAATTGTGCATTGTGGTATGGCAGAGATTAGCTGGAATTTGAATGCTCTTCCTTTCCCCTCTCCTCCACCTCTTTGCTAGGCAACTGTTGAAAAGTGATTTTAATTGGCTAAAATTTTATTATTAAGCACAATTTTCATAGCTGGTCACAGGGTACTGCCCTCACACACAAAACTACACAGCCATGGTTCTGAAATGGGAAAGCAACCATTTCTTTGCTTCGCGCAAGTCAAAAAATAGGATTAAGAGAGGTTTCACTAAGGCTGAGCTTTGTAAAGGGATTCATGTTTAATTCAGAAGGAAATTGTGAACGCAATATTAGCATCTGAGTATCATGTAAAGTCATAAAAGTCACAATTTATATCTGAAATTTGTAGCTTCATTTGGAATTTGTAACTTTATCAGCTAAAGTATTTCTGTTTACATATAGTGCATGAAGTGTTAACTAAACTAGCAGCTCACAGTGGTATATATGTGAATGAGCACTGTGAAAATGAAACCTCTTGAGACCTGGTTACTACATCCAGGAGACAGGGCCAAACTCCAGCATGTTTTAACTTGGACAAAAGTGTCAATGTTGTTAGTAGGTCTAATTAACACTCTTGGTCTATGACAAAGCAGGCTTAAAACATATTGCTTATGAAAAGAAACTGTGTGAGTTTGTGTGCAAGATGCATCTGGAGTTAGGCTCACCTGCAATTTTTGAAAGAGCAATATCTTGCTCTTCATATATTGTCCATCATTTCAGGATCTTAATGTCTTCTCAAGTGGTCTTGTCACAGCCATCCTGTGACACCACTGGGGAAATAAAGACAGACAGAAGGGAGGTCATTTGTTCAGTGTCCTATAGGAAATGTGCTGGAATTGGAACTCGGCTCCCCTGAGTCCTGCTCCTTTGTCCCCATCAAAAGATTACTCTACCTCTCCATAGGTGTCCAATGCATGTTTCAGCTGTCCCTCTCTTCCGCAGGGCACCCTTTGTTTTGAATCTAAATTTAACTCTATTTCACATACAGCTTGACTTTTTCTGTTGCTGTTATCATGAATTACAAATCTGAAAGGCTGATTCACCCAGTGGTAAAAACTGTTATTGTTACAGCCTGGGAACATGATGCCATTTCAGAAACTGAGACTCGGTTTCTTTTCATTTGGGAGAGCCTTAAACCTTTTCCTCGGTGATAACTTATTTTCTACTTGCCTGTAAAAGAGCCTCTGCATCCTCCCAAGGATTTGAACCTGCACAGCACAACAGAAATTCCTTCCCCCAGTATGACAGAAACCACTTGTGGAACAGATTTAGTGGAGCAAAGCACCCATTTATAGCACCACTGCAGTTTACACCCATCGTGTGGCGGCTCTCAGCTGTGCTGTTCCTGATTCAGTCCCTCTGCCTCTATTGGCATGTAAACTGCACTTCATTCTGAAATGTGGGTAGTTCAAGGGCCATTAGCCTGTTGGCCTTCAAATCTCATCTGAGAGTGCTTGTTTTTAGGGGGAGTAAATAACATTGTGTTCTCCTCCTTTCCTTGAAGGGCAATCCTGTAGCCTTTTGCAAGGAGCCCTCCAGAGCTCAGCAGGAGGTTTACTAGCACAGTCTTGTCCCCTCATTTTGAGGAGGAGTTAGGAGGGGATGGTTTTACCATCACGTGGACTTGTTTGTCTTGCTAATGGAAGAATATTGGTGCTGTCTGTTCGGTAAGTCTGCGTGAAAATGTTGGAACAAATGCCCTGAATGCTTGGACCAAATTTAGCATGAAAACATGGCTTCATTGCTGTTGGCTGCTTTACTGTTGCATCAAGTTGTTTGGTAAGTCTCTCTTTATCTCTGTTTCCTAGTTCGTGTTGATTCCTTTATTGGATCTTACTTTACCATCTTTCATCACAGCAAACTGTGTGCGTGCATTTTTAAAAATAACTGAAATAAAATGTTGTATCTCTAAAAGATACATATTTTTATTGTTGCATGTAGACATTCAGGGTGCTGGTGTCATCCCTGACACAGAACACCAGCCTAGGTCTTTCCAAATAATTCAGTGTTTGGATTGGTGGGGGGTGGCGGGGAGGGTTGTATGTTTTTAAGTAAAACAAACTGTTAAATTAGGAAGCTGGCAGAAAACATTGTGCTAGAAACTGGTACCCGGGCATATCAGCCTCTTGGTGATGGTTGCATCCCCCTAATTTTTTCATAACATGATATTAGCAACACACATGGATTCAAATTAATCTTTTCCAGAACACCTTCTTGAAAAATCAGTTAACCTGTGGAAAGTGAGCCAGCCAGAGACAGCTCTGAAACTACACATTTGATCTGAATACCTACCTAATGCAAAGGTCAGACACAGACTTGCATCTGGCTGCCATCTTTTGAATGAACTGTTCCAATCTGCTCCATGTCCACCCATGCTCCTGTACAGAAAATACAGCATTAGGTTCAAGTCTGAAATTATTATCTTCTGCAAATATGAATCCTAAGTCCTAAAAATCTCCAGCTTCTGAAAATCCATCTATAACACCCAGTACTGGAATGCCTTGAAAGTCTGGCTGTGAAGCCTCATCCCACTAACATAACCAATATTTTGAAGCCTCTTTTTTTTTTTTTTCTAATGCATGAAATGTGTCCAAACCTTTTAATGCTGAGAACCTTTGGATACAAGTTTTACTGGTTTGCTTCATTTCTAAAAATGCACTAGTTGGTTCTCAGGCTAAGAGCAGTGAATCCACAGCATTGTCAGGGACAGCCCTTGTAGCACAAGGGAATACGTATTCATATTTCTCCAGTGTTGAGCTTCAGAAACACATCAAGGTCTTTCCCCACATCTTGGTTGATGCTCACAAATTTGGAATAGTTTCCTGCTCAGGAGTAAGTGAATTACAAAAACAAAATCTGATGAAATAGCCATCATGATTTACCAGGAAGTATACTCTGCTGACTGCACCCAATTTGCAACAACAGCGTCAAAAAATGGAAGGAAGGGAGACAATGGTTCATTTGTCCGGGATTTTTGTTCATTTGATAAATGGCAGCTTATCCAGGTGCTGTGTCAGAAATCAGTTTCAGTTTGATTAAATAATTGGGGAGGAATATGTTGTTTTATTCAAAGTCCTTTAGCAGTAAGGGAAAGCTGGCTGCTTCCCCATAAGACATGCAGGTGTTGCTCGTGTTCTGACTGCTATAAATTGCGTAAGTGAGAATGGGGGTTCAGGTAGTGAGTGGTGTGATGGAGCAGGCAAAACAATCAGAATAAACCTGTGGGAGGATCCTCCCCTATTTTGACCTAGGAGCATGTGAAGCATGTACCTAGTAGTGATGCCAATTGAGATCAAAGCTTCAAAATGGCATGTAGAGTGTAGCAGACTGGTTACAAAGATAAGTGCACAGAGAAGTAATAGAAGCATGGAAAAGATGGTAGCTTCTGAAGCTCACTGGGGAAGATGAAATGAAAGGAGGATAAGGCAATTTCACTAAGTGGTCTAAGTCACAAACTGTTTAGATTCCCCAAAACCCATTTGGCTGTCACCCAGCCCTGAAGACATATAAAATCTATTGACGTTAATGTTTTCAAAGCCCCTGCAAAGGACCAAAAGAGCTGCTTGATGTTGACCCATTCAGGGCCTTGCTTGTACCTAAGCCCACCCAGACTTGCAGATTAAGTGTGTTTGTATGCCTATTCACTGGACTAACACCAATAGGCTTTCTCAGAAGACAGATTCAAGGTAGGACCTAAAACCTAGGCTCCTGGATTAAAAGGGAGCTGGTACTCTTCTACAATGCATTGGAAAAGACCACAGCACTTCCTTGTCTCTGAAAAATGGGATTGTAATTCCAGGCATCATACTCGAGACTGTGAGTTTTAAATCGCAGCTACAAAAGTCAAGGTCTAGGAAGATATCTTTCTAATTTGCAGGGAGGAATGGGAAGGCAGAAGACAGTGTCTCCTCTGAACTCCCTGTTGGCAAGCTCAATTTGTTCCCTGTTCCGGGTGCTGGTTTTAAGCACCCATTTGTTTGTTGCCTTGCTCTCTCCACACACCATGAGCAGGCATTATGACAAATAGTAGAATACAGGATTTCTGCAAGGCCATGTCTGTCCTGCTGAGCACTTCAGTGCTCATGTTCCCTTCCAGGATAAACAGAGGGAGCTTTACTCCTTTCAGCTGTGATTTTTACCAGTTAACACCACTAGTGCAGTAGAAAGCAAGTGACCTGGTTATAAATTAAGGTCAGAATTGCTGTGTGTTTATATGTGGTTTCTACCATCAGATAAATACACAGATAAACATGTGGTAGTTATTTTAATTAATCATACCCTGGGACCTTTGCCCATTGTGTTCCCAAGAACAGTGCGCAAGATGCAGCACTCTAAAGAAATTCCACACATTGCATCAAGTGACCCTTCACCAAAAGCATGGCTGAGAAAAACTGTAATTTCCTTATAGGAATCATATGTCAGCACCTTGCCAGCTACATTCTTGAATGCTCTTCAGCTCTTTTTTTGCGCTTGTTGCCCACAAACACTTGCATATAAACCCGTCTACAGGGTGACTCACAACATTATTCCGTGTCAAACCTCTTTCTCAGAAAAGGCCATGCTGTAGTTTGCTAGTGCCCTGGAGGCCTCCAGGCAATCCCTAAGTCAGCTGAGTTTGTGTTACCAGGGATAAGTGAGCCGGCACTCAGACTGCATGCCTGCACAACTGTTACTTCTTTTCAGTCATAAAGTCATTTCTCAATTTATGTAGAAATTATACATTGCTCACCAAATATAACAAATGGGTCATGTTGCAGTCAATATTTTACAGGTGCTTTATGGCCAATTCTGGTTGTGACTCATTCAGAAGTTCCCTTTGGCTTTGGTTCTTCCTAGATGGGCTAGGAAAGAACTAAGAAATAGTTTCTGAACAGCAGATCCAGGAATGTCGGTTTTCAAAATCTTGAGGTCTATATTAAAGCCAGAACTTTGCAGAGAGGGGTTTTTCCCTTTTTACCCTGGATCCAAGATTACACAGCTCCCTTCATGGTTTTGGGGAGCTTTGCTTTGAAGAAGCTCTAAAGTGGAGAAAGCCCCTTTTAAGATGAGAGATTTGGACTCTCAAAAGTGTAGCTCCCCAGTGAGAACAGTAAAGAGAGGTAGAGAGCTACCTGAATAACAAGCCTGTCTGTCTATGCGGGTCCTTTAAATCTCAGCTCATTCTCAAATGATTAGCAGGATATCTGTTGTCTGAGGAAGCTGTAGTGCTCTATATGTAGTTGGCCTACCCTATGCTTTCAAGGCATGATCAACCAGGTTTTCCCCTGGATCCCAAAGGACTGTGTGATAGGTATCAGCAAGAGGAAGCAGAACAAGATCCCCAAGGGAGTGTACTTGTTGGTTCTCAGCATGGTGGGAGATGAAGTTATGCTACCCAGGTGAACTCTCTCCTGCTACTGGAACCTCAGCATTCCCTGATAATTTAATAAAACCGAAGCTGAAAAGTTAACGTTTAAATTCATTCTGTCCAAAAGATGCATGAGTCCTTATCTCTGAAATTTTTTACTGATAACATGAGTAGCTTCATAATCTTAGAATTCACATTTTGTGCGCAGAGAGCTTGAAATTTCATTGGGGGTTGGGACAGTCATGTCAGAAGACACTTTTTAGGAGTGTATTTAAGGACAGAAGGTGGGACATTGAAGACTGAAGAGCACTTTTAGACACATAAATTAAAGCTCAGCAGGTGAGAGGCTATGATTCCAGAAACATAAAAATCCTCTTTGCAAAAGAGAAAAAAAGAAAAGATTTAACCTTTTCCAGTTTCTGTTTGGATTTGAGGGAGAGTACAGGCTGATCACTAGAATCTAGTCATAGCTGTTCAGAACTGGATCTATCAAGTTGCAAAACTGGTCTCTGTTGTCTGGTGGCTGTGCCAGCACACATAATAGTCACCAGCATGTGTATTTTTGTGCCATTTAATTCCTGCAGTCCAGCCATCTTGCATGGACATTAGGCTGCAATGTCAGCTTTTTAGGACTTTCAGAAAAAAAGAAATATATCATAGGGATGGAATAAGAGCTCACAACAGGAGCTTACCTTCAAGATGGGGATCCACTCAGCACTAGAGTGGTTCAGGACATAGGAACACTGGAAAAGGGTAAAATTCATATCGACAGATTGCTCAGCTGGAATAGCTACCGCCTACTTGAAAGCCCAGTTATTCTTTTGGAGCCACTTTAGGTCACGCCTGTGATGTCAGTAAAGGCAGACCAACAATCAGCGAAATCCTCCATCAGATTAGGTTTCTGTAAGTTTCCCTTGGTGACAGCAAGAGAGAATTTGAAGAGAGAGCTGACAGACCTGTTACTATACTGGCATAAGATATGACTGTGATCTTTACAGTGCACCCGAAATAAGCCTCATCTTTGAAAATGAGTTACTGCGTATGTCCATGGCTCAAGGGCAGCCCTTAAGAGTATCCTCAGTCCTGCCCAAGATACACAGAAGGAGAAAGCCATCATGCATCTCCCTTTGCTGTTGAGGAGATTTATTTCTGTTCTGAAGCCAGAACCCTACAGCCTGTATAGGAACAGAAGTTCAAATTACTAAAGTTATTTTGATAACAGTATCTTGTCTAGGGCAGGCTTTGACAATGCCCATGTCAGGTAGATAAAGTCTCTGAGGGATTTCTGGATTTTGTATGTTACCAGAAATGTTCAAAAGTTTTTAGTCCATTTTCCTTGTGCTTTTTAAAATGAGGCCGCCACAATAGGAAAGCAGTATTTCCCAATAAGCAATACTATCTTATAAGCATGGACACAATTCCTTAGTGTCGGTGTCCTGTACATAAACAGCCATGTTTTACATCCTGTATTTTCCTGTTTAAAAAAACAACAACAAACAAAACAAAACAACAACAAAACTAATGCACAAACCATCAATGGAGCACAAAGAAGCTTTACTGTGCCTGCTAACCAACTAGTTTGGTGTAGCATAAGGTGCAGGAAAGAAATGAATGTGGCTTGTTGTGACTGATTAAAAGGGGCAAGAAAGGAGCATGGGGAACAATGAGTGCATGCTGTGTGGAGTGTGCATAGTCCTGGAAAGTAAGAGAGTGAAATGCTGCTGAAATATTGATAGGGTAGATAGGATCTAGAATGATTGATGGCATGTGTGTGTGTCTTGGCAAGTTTAATTGGATTTGTTGGGGTAGAGGGTGGAAGAATGTGGTGCATTTCCTTTTATGGGTTTCTTTCTTTCAGTCTCTTCTTTTCTCTCTTATAGAATTGACATTCAATGCCCAACCTTTTCATTTTCTGCATAGAAAACCTGTTCTTTATTTCTCTAAATTTTAAGGTTGAGAGAGTTGCATAGAGGGGATGAAAAGAGATACAAAACAATTTTCACTGCATTTTATTTACTACTTCTCATTGCTCTTTAGTGAGTATTCATGCCCAGTGAGAGTGGTAACTTGGAGGAGAAAAGAAGGAAAAAAGAACATATAATTGAATAGTGGCTAAATGAATCCCAGTGTTATGACGTCAGTCATAACAGGAATTCTGCCTTGAGGACTTGCGTATATACTCTACTTGAGCGTTATGGTGCTTTTCTTTTTGGCTTATCATCTGTAGCCAGATTCCTCTCACCTTGCCACAAGATTTGAACCGAGGACTTTAGGCACAAAGGTGTTAGGTTCTACCAAAGTGATAAAGTCCAAATCCTCCAAAATGCTGATGAGCCCAACACCTGTTTAGCCTCCTAACTTCCATTGAAACAAGTAGATGTCTGTGGGGAGCCGCCCCAGTTGCTTTGATGGTCAAACCTGGATTCCCAAAAAGCTGTCAGCCATGGTGTATGTGGGCTTTCTTCTGCAAGGCTCTTTCAGTCTTCCACACTCTCTCCTGCCTTTCTCTAGTGTGGGTATCCTGTACTTGTAAGCAGAACTGTTGAACCATCTGTTCTCTCCCAAAGTCTGACTTCTACTCACTCTGGTGTGAATCAGGAGTTCCTCTGATGTCAAAGCTAACAAGCAGAAAACCACCCTGGATTTCTGATTCCTGAAGAAAGGTTTTTTGTTTTCATTTCATAAAACAAACTGCTTTTATCAGCTGTTTGATATTTGTGTTGAACTTACTGTTGGTGAAAAGTCCCAGCATGGGGACTGCATGGATGGCAGCTGTAAAAGTTTTACCTGCACTGCTGGGCTTGTGTGGTGGGGTCCTGGCCTGGAGGGACACATTCACGGCAAATAGGGACAAGGTACTTTAGCCTCTCAGTTCTTAGACTTTCACTGTTATAGGTTAACACGCAATCTAGTCATTTCACACAGGAATGTGGATCTGGAATTGATATCATGTCTGCTGTCACAAGTGAACTTCTCCAGCTCCATTTTAAAATTAGACGAGTTCATCACTGTGATTCCAGTTGCAAAGTTACTCCCTCCTCTGACCTTTGTCTGATTTCTGGTCAGGTCTCATAGGCCAGAGAGCTGATGTAACTTCTAAGGTGTTTCAAAGAGAGAGCCCCAGTTGCTACTCCTGCGTTCAGTGGGTGAGAAGCCTATCTCCTGCAAAGGTGCGAGTGAAGGAGCAGAGAATTGAGGAGGGCTTGCTTTGTGTGGGGAAGACTGAGAATTACTGACAGAGGATACTGCATTTCATCAAAGGGTAAAAATTTTCGCTTGCTTCTGCTCTGAGTTCAGCTTGACTCACTAGCCAAAGACTTGGTAATCCCTTTTCAAACTGGTGAACTTTCCAGGCCCTCAGGCACATACTTCAGAGCTGTTGGTATTCCACCTCTCGCCTCTTCCCTTCTTTTCACTTTACCCCAGCCCACAAGCAAACTTAACAGTCTGTGAAAGCCAGTGGGTAGGTAGGTAGGTATAGGGAGGGGGGACTTAATGACATGTTCAGTCATCTCTGAAGTGATGTAGCCAAATATGTGTCTGGTAGCAGAATGTTTTTGGAGCAGTTTATCTGTTTTCAAATAGCAAACTTAATATAATAATGTCATCACACAGCTCTAAATTCAAGGATGTGTTTTCACTGAAATACAATAGAAGCTAAGCTATCAGTCAAATACCTTATTTTCCTTGAAGTAACAGCCAGTTTCACTGGCAGAAGTATTTCTAAATTTTCTACTCTTACTTAAGACTGCTTTTGGCATGAGACAAACATATCTTCTTGAGACTGATTAAAAGACTTCTGGTAGGGGGGAGAAAGGCAGGTTATAGGATAACGTTCACTATCTGCTTGTTTGTTTGGTATGATTTGTTTTTATTAGTACGTGTGTTAAATTCAATTTCTGAGAAAAATTCTTGACGCAAGAAACCACGCATCATTTTTCTGTTCTGGATGTTGTACTTTCTTTCTTATGAAAAGTCTCAATTTCTGAAAAAAGCAACAGAGGTAGCATTCATGAAGAGTCAACCAATGTCTTTACTCCACTCATCAATAAACCTCTGTCTCCTGCTTGCTCTACATCTGCTCCCATTGCCCCAGATGTTAACTCTATGGTCAGTTCTCTTTAATCTTAGCACCCTCTGCTGTGGACAGCTATAATAACATCATATTTAATTATTCTTGGTTTATAACTTACGTATCTCTTTTTGTACCAAAGGATCTACAAATGCAACACAGCTTGTATCAATGGAGCTGCATGTATCTGGTACGGAAAATGTATTCTCTTTCTTGTTTTAATCTGGAAGGTAGCTTTTTTCCAAATGTTTACTGAAGAAAAGACGTGTAGAATACAGACCAAAGGTTTTAAAATATTCTAGGTTAGAGAGGATCCCCAACCAATATCTTGATCTTTGCAGAAGATAGGTGTAGGCATGCAACTGTGCTTGAGTCTGGAATCACCTCCAGGTTGCACGGGCTATAAGAAAAAGTTTATAGTTGCCATGTTTTGTTCTTGTGGAACATGCACTGATCATACCGTTTCTCCCTCTGGTGTCAGATCTTCTACATGAACAGGGGCACGTCAGTTAAAACTGGCTTTTGCTCTCACTTATCCAGACATTCTCTCTTGCCAGCACAGTCCCTAGCTAGTTCTTCAGGTCACAAGGAGTCGCTTGTACCCAGCAGGACTGGAACAGGATGTGGCCCGTTGTTTCTTCTTATTTTTTTGAAAACAATACCACTTTGAAAGTGTTAAAAGGGACAGGAAGTGAAGAGCAAGTACACATATCTGCCTAATTTATAAAGATACTTTTGCAGGGATTATACTTTAAAAATCAAACTTTGTTATTGTATCTTTCCATTAACCAGTTCCATTTTTCAATCTCTCAGTGACAGGAGAGGAGCAGATTTGATTTCAGCAGCGATACAGCCTGAAAACTGAAGGAAGAAACTATTCCTAGTAGGTAAGCCATGGTCAATTCTTCCACATTTATTTATGGACAGAAAATCTCCTTTTTCTCTTTAATGAAGCTTTTTGCCATAGATACTCAGATGGGAACCCCATTTCCAGTGACCCTTTCTTCTCCCTCATCTCCAATTTAGAACCTTTCTCCGACTCTTGTCAGGGTTGAAGGCTAACAAGATAGCTATACCAAAAGGATGCTTTTGAAAAATGCAATAATTTCAGATAACATGTAAGCAGTTCTCTGTACTTTCAGTGTCTTACTTTAGACATTTAAGTAGTTGTTATCAACCCTCCCTTCATATTTTCTACTCTGTCTTCTAGAAAGCAGCATGTGTGACAGCAATAATGGTATGAATTGGTCATTTCCCTTCTCACTCCTGCAACTCCATCTGCTGATCACTCATATGAGAGCTCTAACAGCAGAGGTGCTTCTGAGGATTGTTGAAGACGTGGAACAGTGAAAGCCTTCTTGTCAAGCCTCCAAGAGCAAATAGCAACAGAGATGAGATTTGGAATACATTAGTAATAATACCGTATTGATCTCAAAATGCTTTACAAACATTAACTAATTAAGCTTCAAAACAGTGAAGTAAGTTTGCATTAATAAAGCCCATTTAGCAGATGAAGAAGTGGAAGTAAACAAAGGGTAAGTGAAGTGACCAGAGTCAAGTGGTGAGTGAAGGTCAGAGAAAGGCGTCCTGATTTCTAGTCATTCTGCCTTTCACGTAATCTTGTTGAGAACATTTTTGCAGTGAAGCTTGCAGCCATTTCAAATAGAATCATTTGGGATGTTTTATTACAAGCCTGAACATTTCTTACAAGAATCAAGATGATATGAAAGCTCACAAAAGTAATAAACATTTTTAGCCTCTCAGGTCCAGTTTTGATTGACAAAGGGCCATTTCTGAAAGCAGAGGGGAGGCAGCAGTGGCCCTGGGGTTTTCTGTATTGTGAGCCTTTTTTTTCTCATTTGTGTTGCTCTGGTGCTGCTAGCTGGATAGAAAACGGTCTTAACCTGCAAAATGGGAATTCATGTGGGCTTGACACTGATGTCATGCATCTATCCCACCCTTCCTATAGGAGGAGTAAGGCCTTCTCAAGGGATTGCTCTGCTCCGGTGATCCCAGCCAGTCTGTGCAGCCTTGGGGGCTATTATAGAGTGGAATGCCTTCGAGTCAGTGGAGCAACCCTGGCTGAAAACCAATGTAACAAAGTGGAGGATCAGGCACACAGTAAGTGAATCATGCAGAGCGGTGTTGACCCAAACAGAGGATGACGGTTTAGAACAGGTTCCTCAGAGACATTAAGTTATCCTTGGAAAGGCAGGTCTGAAAGCCAAGGCTTATACTTTCTTAATGGGTTTCATTAGGAAGAAAGGAAAGGAACTGGAAAAAAGACGTGTAGCTTAAAAGGGAACAGCTTCAGCACAGTCTAAAATTTGTTCCATTTTTCAATAAAAGAAGCCAGTCCTGCCTTGAAATTCATGTCCTTTCAAAGTTCAAGGAGGCCTGTATTGTTGGCCTGCTCAGTCAGAACGCTGCAGCCACTTATTGTACGTGGATTGCACTCCGGGGACTGACTGAAAAAATATGATTTAGTGAAAGCTTGTACCCAAAACACATCATTGGCCTCTGATCTCTGAACATTTAAATATTTCAAGCTTACAAGCGGACGCTGTCACGAGGACAGACCCTGATCCCTAGCTGATTCTAGAACATCTGTTGAGGCATTTACCAAGTTAATAGATTAGCTATGAGAATCAGGCAGGTGTTTTTCACCAAAGCCAGAAAACATCAAAATCAGATTGCCCTCCAAGTCTTTCAGCACAGGCAATCGAGTTAGAATGACTCATAGAGTCTAACAGATAATAAAACACACATAACATTTGCTTTAAGGTACAGGTGGGGATATTTTGTACTGCGCTTAGGAGAAAGAAAAACTAACTCTATTTGGGAATACAGTAATTGAATACAGATGGGAGGAGGCAAATGAAAGAATTTAGCAAATATCTCAGTGGAATAGCTAATGGGAACGAGACAGAATAGGAAATTAAAAATTATTCGAAGCAGATGGACCATTCTTTGAGTTTTTTAAAATTTATTAGGGCTGCGAAAAAAATGTGTCTGTTTATTTTCCACGGCCATGAAATTAATGACTTGGTGAGTTGTGCTTGTGCAATTTTATGACTGCCATGTCATTTGTCATAATTTGGGTGCTGTTTGATATGGATTTATGAATATTTCCTCCCCCCAACATGATTTATGGGTGTTGGTCATATGTGAATTAGACTGTCACCTTTAGTATGAAAAAGTACAAATGACAGATTATAAAAAAAAAAAAAAAAGTGCTCAAGTCCTTAATGCCAGGAAGCAGAGTTCACAATCCCCTCCTCTGCTTCTTCATTGGAAGTTTTTGTTTGGAGCTGACAATTAAATGTTTGGCCTCGAGTCAAGCATATGGGAACACTGAGAGGGCTTGAATAGATCTGAACTCATCTGAACTTCACCTGTGAAACTCAGCTTGAGTCATCCTTTCCTTGTACTGTGTATTGAAAAAAAAAAAAATACACTACTTGCTGTAGGAACAACTGATTTACTGCACCAGTGCAGCAAGTTGGACTGGCAAATTTGCTGTCTTGCTTCCAGTAGTGGCTAGCTCTGGGTGAAGCTTCCATGAAAAGTGAAAATAATCTCACGCAATATGTCCAGTTATGCAGTACTGCACAGTTGAAGGAGTGAAGTTAAAGGCCATGCAAAACACTCTGGATTTCCGTAATAATAATAGTATCCTAGGTTCAGATCCAAAGCACTGATTTTTATACTAATTGTTGTCACTTCCACCAAAACTATTAGTATTTGCCATTTGTTTTGCAACATGTAGCAACAGTATGCACCAGTTTAGGACAGGAGAAGACGTACAGTTGCTCCTGGATTTGTGCCACCTGACTTCAAGCATATACTGAGGCACCTAAGTTAGTACCTAATCGCCCAAGGCTCCCCCACTGATGCTGGAAAGAGATATGCACCTCCAGAGGGCAATTCAGCCCGCATGCCTCCATCTGTTGACTATGTAGGCAGCCTAAAACAGTACCCCTTCCTAATTTAGCTACCCAGTTTGGTGTAGAAAGTCATATGGGAGGAACTAGAGCCCACCATGGGATATAGCTTTAAAAAGAAGAAACAATACACCTTGCATGACAACAAAACATTGCTGATCATCTTTCCTGCTGAGCTCGCAAATGTTTCCTTTATGGGGGAGATATGACTGTTTCATTCTATGGTTCTTGGACAACCACATGCTGAAGACCATTTACTGAGGCCTAGACAACATTGCTTCTCCAGCTGGGAGGCTGATAATTCTTAGTAGTAAGTATCTCTGTAAGTATCTCTGTACTTGTAGGGAAAGGATGGATTACCTTGCAGGGAGCCACCAGGGCAGTCTTTGTATGTCTGGATAGCGCCTATTACCTCTAAGGGTAATTGAGCTCCCTTTTTTTTTTTTTTTTTAGATAATTAAACAAGAACCTGTGTTAGCAGACCAGTGGACCAGTGTCATGTTTGCTGTTGCGATGGTAGCTGAGATGCTTTGCAGTGGTGTTATGCAGCTTCACAGAACTGAAATTTCTTGCAAAAATAAACCTGGATCACCTGTATTGAATTCAAGAGTGAGGTCCAGTGATCTTAAATGACTCATCAGGAAACCTTCCCTGCTATTGGAGAAAGCTCTGCTCATCAGTTGTGGTATGTTATGTATCCGAAATACCCCATTGCTTAGGCCAATGAAACTTGTTTCCATCTAGCACATCTAATCAATCCATTCCCAGGCTCCTAAGCTACTTTTATTGTGCAAGAGTAGCTGATTGTGAAGCTGTCTGGCAGTTCAAAGGTGAAAATTTTTCAGAATTCAGAAAACTGAAAAAAATTCAGTTTCAGTTAAGTAAAATATTTTACTTAAATTAAATGCTCTCTTTGGGATTTACCTATGTTTAAGAAGGTTTTTTTCTTACCTGAAAAATGTTTCCAAACAAGCTCCTTTTGAATTTTTTTAGAAATTTTTTTTAAAATTACCAAAAGTGAATAATCTCAGTTCTTTTCAAACATTTTGAGTTTTGCTCCTTTATGGAAGGAAGTGAGTGAAAATGAAGAAAACTTGCAGAACCTTTTGTTTCACAAGGCTGTATTCATCCCCAAAAATGTTTTGGTTAAAGAATTGAGCCTAGATTAAGTCTCCTAGTTACTTTCCTATTTTTTTCACTGGATGGATTGCCTTGTAAGTTTTGCATTATGTTTTGCATATTTTGAAATTGGTGAACTCAATATGAGATCCTTTTCTGTAAAAACAATTATACTAGGTTTGGGGTGGAGAGAGAGGAGAATATCTGCAGTTGGATAAAGTAGTGTTCTCACTGAGCTTAGAGCAAAGCTGTTTTGACCGTATCTGGCATTTAAAAGGCCAACCTGCTCATACCCTGTTACCATAAAGAAATTTGCCAGGAAGGCAGGTGTCTAACTATACAGGCAATCAGATTACAGAGCAAAGTAATCATGATTTCTGATTTTGAGCATAGCTTGCCACATTAGCACATGTACTTTGGAAGAGAGGGAGAAGTAATCAGAGAAAGATAAGGACAAGGGTGGGGATCATTTGAGCCAGTACAGTTCTAATAGGGTAGTAAATTTTATGTAGCTTTTATTAAAGTATTTTGTTTCTTTTATATAAAAAAAGGTCAAAGCTCTCTGAAAATGAGAAAATCCTGGAGTTCGCTTTCATTTGTTTTTAAGAGTTAACGAAATGGAGCAATGTGTTTCTTGGGAGGCACCGTTTGCACACACATGTCTGCAACTCTAAGAGAGTCACAGCTGCAGAGTTTCTTTAAGGCATGCATGCTTGGGTTTGACATGCTGAGATTTATGGTGAGATTTAAGTTCTTGTACCAACGGTGACGTTTCCTGAATAGTTTTCATCCAGATGGTCTCGGAGAGGATAAGGTTTAACAAGATTTATTCACTGAGAGGGGGCAATGTGAATTAAAGTTACAAGGGGTACTGTACATACATAGCTTCTTTCCCATTCCCTGCCTCACGAAATGTAGAAAATCCTCTCTCTCTATTCCCCTCCAAACGAAGTTAAATGGAGTTGCTTCTTTCAACTGATTGTTCCACTCTGAACAGATTAGGGCTCTGGCAAACAAGTGCTATTAATTTTGTTCGGATGGAGGAAGGGGTTACTGCCCTTAATGTCTACTCTGCCACTTTGCCATGGTCTTCCACCCTACTACTGGAGGCAACAGATGCAAGCAAGTGCCAGTTTATCAACTATCATAGTTTGCAGACCATTGGCAGTTAAAATTAATGTGCTGGCTCCGAGCTGTATGGATGAGGGCTGGACCATGTTGCTTTCTGATGGCTTTGTTTCAGCTTCTGGTGGAGGACCACTGCAGACAGCTGGGAGAGGTAACCTCTTAAGCCATTACCACTAAATCCAGCACAACCTCTCTGACTGAGTTCCAAGTCTTCAGCCTTTGAGAGCTGTTAGGGCTAACAGCACTGTTTGGGGTCCTGAGGCTGTATCTTCAATGGGTTGTAGGCTAAGTTAAAGTCAGTGGAGTGCCACTGATTTGTGCAGGCTGAGAATCTAAGCATGGTAATTCAGATTGTGATTGCTGAACCTAGATTTCCTCGAAATTGCATGTATTTTGCGAACAACAGAACTGATATAATTTCCTATAAAATCCTTGTAGGTTTTTATAAGGTTGTTGACACACGGTGAAAGAGTTAAGCCCATGCTTAACTGGTGCAAGATAAGTATCTTCACCAAAGAAAACTAACAGGTATTGCTCCCATGCTTAAAGTTAAATGCTTTGTAAGCTTTTTGTTGGACAGAGTCAGAAGACATTGTTTTCTGGGTTTGTCTGTTTAAAATACTATTAAGTCACCATGGAAGTTCTAGTATTGTAGGTTTATTTAAAAAAAAAAGGTGGTTGGTATTAAAAGATCAGTATCTTTCATCTATTTGTTGTTTTCCTCACTTGCAAGCTGATTTTTTTTCCCTCCATATCTTGAAGTATCAAAAGTATCCTAACTGTTAATAATGTGGCTTCTTTAGCAGGATCAGTACATTTCAATTTGAATATCTTTGAATCAAACCAAAACTCCAGTGACAGAATGCAACAAGTTCATCCCAGAGGAGCATTTATAGAAAAATTCACTGTCCTGCTTGATAACTAAGAAAAACAATTTTGCCAGCAATATTGCATTTAGGACTTGAGCATGTTCAAGGTTTGCAGGGTTTTTTTGTTATTATTTTGCTTTGCCAGCTGATATTATTTGGAGAAATATCTTTCATGTATTGCCTGCTGCCGGTTGAAATCTAACAGATGAGATCTTCACAATCAATGACTGGTCTTGAGTCCTTCAGTTTTGGAGTTGTCAACCTGTGATTCTTTTATTTTTGAAAGGTAGCTACTCAGCATTTCATAAAATCATCTGCACTTTATATTGTCTCAAGTTCATCAGCCTCAAGTATAGGTACTGAAAATCACCAGTTGCTTTTGAAATCTTGGGCTGGGTGAACAATGTCTTTTTAAAACAATGGAAAATAACAAGTGAGGAGACTTTGTGGTTATTCTTTATGGATGGCTAAGGATGGACAGTCTGAGTAAAATGTAAAGGAGTTAATAATTGTATTGTTGCAAGTTAAAAATACGCCTTTTGCCTCAGGGCTTGCATTAATATTGTTTGAGAGGAGTAGCATCAATGTACTGTAATAGACTTTTATTAATAGGCTAGCACAGTCATCAGTCTCTGGGTTGGTGTGATGGCTGAATACAGTGAACATGAGCATCTTGACAAGCAAGTAACAAAATCTATCAATCACTTTCAGCATGAAGGTGCTGTGATAATTATGTTTACAGTGGTAATAAAATATGGATAAATAAAGTGTTCAAACCCATGGAAATTTTAGGGTCCATAGTGAATATCCTATGAAATATAAAAGATGGCATCACCATAAATTCACCTAGCTGCGTAGACTGAGATCATTATTCTCTTGACCCATCTTGCTATTTTTAGAATAAATTTCATGCATTTTTCATTCGGCACTGTTCAATGGTAAAATCGCTCCAAGGCTAAAGGCCTAGGTTGCTGTAATCATGTGCAAGAATGTTTGGTGCCCCTCCGGTTGATGGTGCTGATGCCCTCGGAACAGCAGTGTGGTGGCATTTTATAATTTGTGTTAGTCACTTTTTCTTTCCAGTATTGTCCAGATAAGAGTGGGGTGTGTTCTGCTCCCTTTTATACTGCTCTGTGTGGGTGGTTGACTCCATTTATTTCAGTGGAATTACTCTAAGTTTATAGTATAAGGAAAAACAAACTTCCTGGTGTAGTGGCTTCTGATGTCAATGAGTCAAAGTCTCCTAGCCTGAGAAATGATGTGTCATGTGATTACTGGGAAGCAAAAGATCCTGGGTTTTTGTTTTTGTTTTTTTTTTTTCTAACTTAGGGCCATGTCCCTGGCAGGACAAAGAAGCCTTTATGTAACGGAATCTATTGCATTTACATCAAGTTTCAATCTCTGTATAATGGCAGGTTAATCTGTACTTTAGCATAAGGAAGAACATGGCCCAGTATGAGTCACCAATCTGTCCCACACTAGACAATATCTGCATTTTTTTTATTATTATTTTTAAGAAAATTAGTGAATTCAGGTCCTGAAAAAGGAGCTAGTTTGACAATTCATGATACTGATGTCTTTGTGCTCCACTGCGGCACAGCCCTGCTCGGGCAGCAGCAGAGAAGGCTTCTCCTGCCAATGTGCTTCCACCCTGGCCTGTAGTGGGGGAGAGGTAACTTTGCTTCCCGTGCTTCATTTAATTCTTGGCTCTGTCTGCTGAGAACGGCAACGGCGTTGCCAGTTGTGGCATGCACATTTATTGCTAGGAAGTGAGCCAGAACCACCAATCCATTTTGTATAGACACTGAACAGCAATGGTAAATACTTCTTGTTCATTACTAACCTAAGCCGGATTTGAACTGAAGACTTGGAGGTGAAAGACTGTCTCCCATTCCTTAATCCCCTTAACGTTTCAGTCTGCCTCATAAAATTTTCTAAAAACAAATGTAAACCTTGTGTATAAAATGAAATCCAGGAGAAAAAAGAAAATTGAGAGTGAAGACCGAGTCTGTTTTCTTCTTCAGCAAGCTTCTTTGCTAGTAGTGACCCTGGAATATTGTTCTCTGATTATTCTCTTGAGAGATTACTCTAATTTCTTGCTGCTGTAGATGGCCATATGATCAATTGTCATCAGTCGCTGTTTGATGATGGGTCATTACTTACCAGTGCATACTTGGGGGGAAAAACACATGCGACTTCCATTAGGAGGCAGAGTGCACCTACATCGAATACGAAGCATACTGTAAGTTCTCATTAATAACATTTCAAGACTGTCCTCCTAAAGTTCCTAGCACAGAAGCTGCCTTCACAGTGGAAGAACTTGAAACTAAGAAACATTTGCAGCTTACAGTCAGGAAAATGTGTATTCCCATATGTAAAAATTCTGATTTTTAGTTGAGCATTTCAATAACAGAGATTGTTTTCATTGGGAAAGAAAGGTAAAGCTCATTCTCTTCTGTTCTTTGCTTCAGGACCTCCTAGCCTCAGAGAGCTCTTGTATTTTAGTTAATTAATTTAGTTAAATTAAGTTACAGCCAGTATAAATATTCCCTTCTTGTTCCATTTCAAAGTTAAGGATGCACGTATGGCACCATAGAAAACGCTGCATCTCATGGGTACTATATCGGTCACGAAGTCCGGAGGTCTTCAAGAATATCGAGAATAATTTTAGTGAAATTTTTAAATATATTTCTTTCATATTTTTGAAACATTCTAGCAGCAATTCAAATCAAACAGACCTTCAGCTGAGTAAACTTTGAGAATTAAACAACATAAAGCAAGCACAGCCCTGCTATGCTGAGTGGCCTTTTGAATGGGTTCTGCAAGGACAACCTCTTTCCTATAAATGTGAAGATAGTTTCTGTCTAAATCACAAGGATTTTCATTTACACTTTCAAAGCAAAATTTGGTAGACCAAGAGGAAGGAGGTTAGAAAAAGGTGAAATCGGAAGAAGCAGTTGGTGTTTTGGTCCCAGCAAATGGAGGGCACTGGAATATGTAGAGATAAGACTGGACGAGAATCAGTGTCATCTAGTCACATTGCTGTGTGTTCCAGTCTGGCACTGAAAGACACTGGGTCTGGTGCATACCATTGTGAATGAATAAATATACGCATAGGCGTTCTGTGAGTAGGATTGGTTTCCATGCTTAACCTCACTTCTCCAAAGTCCCATGTCTGTGTGGAAGACCTCTTAAGAAGAAGTCTGAAAAGAAGCCAAAAACAAAAGAAAAGGAAAGTTCATCCTCCAGCTAGTGCTTGTTGGTGTCTTTTGTGCAAACTGTGAGTATAACGGCATTGGTGTGTAATCACAGGTGAAGACTCTTATCCATTAAGAAACTGAGGGTTGACCTCTTTTTTTTTTTTTTTTTAAATGTGGCACACCATGTAAAAATGTACAGACTACTGGAACAACTGCATTTGAAATTACTATCAGACCACTTATTTTTAATCATCTCAGAGTCAGTGTTGAAATTCTGTAGACGTGGAAGGGAGTGCCCAGCTCAGCCCTCATGTTGCCCTCATGTATGCAGGTGGGACTATGCTGCAGTTCAGAAGCTTTAAATTAGCTAGCTTGCTTGATTTAAGTTGCTCAGCTGTGACAGTCTCAGTCCTTACCTAAGACCCTGCTGAAGTCTGCACTGCTCTATTTGAGCTAGCTAGTTTAAGCTACTTGGAGTATGTCCCCACCTCTGGATTACAATGGAAGTTATTGCAATGAATCACAACTGCAAACATTTTGCTTGAAGCATTTATCAGCTGAGCTTTGGCCTGCTTCCTGATCACAAATTGGCCCTGGATGGTTACTTGTAGAATGCTGTTTAACACTGGAATGTACATCGTGGACACATTTTGGGAAAGGATCTCTTTGGGAAATATGGTCTCTACACCTTCCAGTTTAACGCACTATGCTCACACATCTATATTTATTAAGTTGTACGTGTTTAGATGAGAGGAAGTTTGAGATGCAATCCCATTGAAACACAGCGAGAGCACTCAGTACCTCTTTCCCTTTGTTACAAAATTTGCGATAAAAGCTCTTTGCAAACTGTTCTGTTTGAAGTCATTTAGGGCTACATAGATGCCAGGTGGAGTTACCAGGGGTTCCTAAGGTGGTTAGGGACATGATGACCACTGAAAGTCAATAGGATTTAGGCTCTTTTCTGTATCCTCCAGTCACTACATTGTTTCTTCAGACACTGAAGTGTGTTTGTAAATCTCACCCCTAGTATTCTTGAAAATCCTGCCCTTTAGCTGGTGCACTTCTGCTGTAGATTAACACAACCACCCCATTGCCCAGCTATAACTAAAGCAAGACTGCAGTGTTACCAATGTGTATTCCTCTCTGGCACCATCTAGTGACTCCAGAACTAGGCTTCCAACCACTGCACTCTTCCCATTGGAAAACAAGATGTGTTTTCCTTTGGCAATAACTTAAAATTCAGTTCAGTGCAGATGCTGCTCTCATGAAATGAACTCACCTTAGAGCAATGGTTGCAAAGCCTTTTGGGAGAAAGCTTTGCAGTATGGCTCTTGTACTAACAGTTTAGATTCGTAATTCAAGGTGCAAAACTGCCAAAGCACATAAAAAATAATGTGAAGATCTTGTTATAGATATTTTGTTACAGTAAGAATCAAGAATGGGTATGTGTGTGTCTATGTCTGTTTTAAGACTGTCTTAGTCTTTGAGCATCTTTTCTAGTCCTAATAAAATACCTGAGAATGAAATGAGCATACTTAAATTATAGAATGATTCAGGGCATCATGTTAATAATGTAGAGAAATGAGATATAAAAGCTTTTACTCAAGCATACCCTAAAGCAAATTTAAGTAGAGCACACAGCTATGATGCTGATTGTTTTCACAGGTGTTGGCACCATATGAATTAAATGAAGAAAAAAAATGGTGAAACATTTATGACTCATTAGAATTATGTGGTTTTCTATCCTGTCCTAACAACTGAAAAAAGGTGTAATTTACATTTGCAGCCAAATGGCGTGAAGTAACATTATACTTTACCGACATGAAAAGAGGAGGCTTCCAGATGACTACTATTCTGAACTTCTCTAGTTCTGAAATCCTGGATTTTCAGTTTTTCATGTGGACTTTTGAGAGCTAAAATTATTGCCCCATAAAAAACCCAAAAAGGAATATGGTAACTTTGAATCTATACAACATGTGGTTTTAAGGAGCTAAGTGCCGTTCACTACACGTAATGCCTTTACAATCAGAATATTTCTCCTTTTCATCAAAGAATACACTTGATAGATCCAAAGAGAGCCACATCTGTGGTTTTTTAAATAAATAAAACTCTGCATCCTCCTTTTCTTCTCTCCTTTTCGGAGTTTAATTTTTTTCTATCGGAATTGTTTTGTTGTAGATCTTAAATATTTACATGAAGGAGGTATCCTGACAGGCTGATCTATAGCAGGAAAGCAACAAATAAACAAATTCATGACTACAGTATTTTAGATTCTGGTTTCCTGACCTGCTAAGTGTTTATTTTTCCTATTGTAAAAACCTGCACTGAAATACATTCAAAATGGAGTTCACATGGCAGCTTTCATGCAACATCTAATGTTTTAACAAAGCTGTAATACAAGCCTCAGCTTCCCATACGCTGCATAGTTGGCTAAAAAAGAAAGCAGCTGATTTATCAGAGCCTCTGTGCTGTAGATGAGTCTTCAGAAAAAGAACATGTCGTACTTTGCAACTGAGACCTTTTTGCAAACACCTAATAAACCAGAAAAAGAAAGTTTTACTGGGCTTTGTGAACACATTTTTCTCCTCTCATCGGAGCACCAAACCCAGTTTGTAATCCTACTTTCATTTATTTCATCCTTCCCTGAAATTTCTCATAGCACAAACTCGCTCAATTCTGGCTGGCTAATTTGCATCTCATGGCCTGCAGTATCTCTTTAGGAGGTGAACTATTAAAAATACATTAGCCTGGTGTGGATGGTAATGGGCCAAATGCTGCTGGTTTTGAAGGCAATCTGGGAAGCCTCATGCTCTCTCTGACTCTTGATAGCTGTGCAAGTTGCTTGCTTTTGCTGTCCTTGGACTTTAAAAGTTCTAGCAGCAGATGTAGGTGACATGATTGTTCTTCTTGAAAGTCTGGATTGAGAAAAGCACTTCTCTTCTTTTCCAAGCTTGCTCTAATCTTTAACGTTACCCTTATTTCTGTTCTGCCAGAACTGTGTCCTATTAGCATCCAAAAATGTTACACATAACTTTGGCTTGCTTACAGAAGATGATCCAACGACTAACATTTGCCTTCTGTAGCCGAATGCTGAAAGAAAAAATAATCCACATTTGAAATGTGAGACTTTGCTGCTGTCAGTTTCTGGAGCTGATTATTAGGGCTGAGATTTTTATCTACTCACTTGTACAGTAATTAAAAGCAATTCCCTCATCAGTTATCATCCTGCGAAGCCAGCTTTTAAGCAGTGCTTGATGTACAGTTTATTAACCTAAGCCCACGTTGAAGGAAAGGTGACATAGTTTAAAAAGTAAGAATGAACACATCTGCTCTGAAACAAAGAGCTGAATGTAAAATAGATGCTTATTGTTAACTAGCAAAAATGGCAATGTGATTTTAATTGGCAAAGTAGGAGTAATCACCTGGTTTGGGCCAGGTGTACACCTTCATTCTGTCCACTCCCATCTGTGTTGTTTTTATGTGGATTATTTTCTGTGTGGATGTATCCTGTCATGATGGAGTAGGTGGTTAAAGACTTAAGGAGAAAATCAGGGAATCAATTACTGTGGCATGCTGAAGAGGAAGAGGTATTCAGCTGCCTGACAACCTTTGCCACACCTTCTAGCAGGTACTGAAGAGCACAAGTGACTATCAGTGTTAGCTCCAAATCCAAGATATTTGATATTAGCTGAATACTGTGCCTCTAGCCACCAATGTTGTAGCTGAGGACATCTTTATTGCAGGAAAGAGATGTCAAATAATAGGCAATGAAGATCATGATATTTACCTGTGACAACTTTTCTAGATGGGTGCTGGAGACAAAACATTAGGCTGAATGAAGGCAAACTGAAAGCGAGCCAAATTATGGATCTATCATGTTGGACTTTCCTTGACCTCTGACAATGATGTGGAATCTTCTGAGAATGCTTAAAGATGGGAAAAACCAGACATTTAGAGAAGAAAATTGAAAGTGGAGCAGAAGCTCCTAAAGCGCTACACGCTTGTAGAGCATCTGAAGTGCCAATGTGAGGGTGCCTGAGTGAGGGGAGTAGGAACAGCTCAGGTGTAAAGATGCAGACTGCAGCATTTACTGATGGAGTCCTGGTACATTCAGAAGGGTGAAACAATGAGGTGAAAAATTACTACTGACTCTGCTCCTTTAAATGGAACCGTTCAAGGCAGTCCAACAGAACAGCATGGTGTGTGACAGGCAGTAAAGCAATTTGCAATCCATGGTCAGCCAGAGAGAAGTGCTACAGGAGGTTGTGCCCACCCCCAGCCACACTAGGAAGTGAATGAAGAACTGCATGGATTTTGTTTTAAATGGAACTGAACAGTAATCCCAGGAGATTTAAGAGCTGAGATCATGCAGTGGATACATATTTCACACCTGGGGATAGAGAGACATGCCTGAGATGAGCCAGGAAATGTATCTACAGGCCAGGCATGAATACCCAGTTGAAAGCATACATGGAACAGTGAAAGCTGTGCAAAGAATATAGTGATTGACAAGAAACGCCTCATGAAATCCCAGCCCAGCCCTGGGAAAAGGTCAGAACAGACTTGTTTATTTCTAATGAAAGAAACTTTATGGCCACAGTAGATTACTAACCCAATTTTTGGAAGGTGCACAGGCAAGAACCATGATCGGAAAACTGAAGGCACAGATTTTGAGATGAGCTATTCCTCACTCACTGGGACCAAGTGGGAGGTTCCTGATACCCTTCATTTAAGCATTTGAACATTTTGGTGCCTTTAAAAACTTCTGCATAAGATTTATGTCCCTAAAAATACACAACAGAATAGGAAGATGGCATCAGCCTTGACAGCGGCCAAGAAACTGATGACAGTGTTAGATAAATAATGAGGGTGTTTGGCCTGGTTATTTTGAACCTCATAAATGCTAACTGCTCCCATGGTTTAAAGCAAGACGTCCTTAGACACTGGTCTTGCAGTCTAGGTAAGCATGTCTACTAAAACCTGGGGCAAAAACAATAGGTATTTTTTTCTTAGGAAAGTAAGCAAGTGCAAAGGATCTAACACCCAGAGGTTACTATATGCAGAAAGGTATGTATGAAATTAGCTGTGAAGTTATTATGAAAAGTAACAGCAAAAAGTTATCATTGGGTGCAGGATGTGAAATGAATAGAACAAGCAGGAAAAATGAAATTTGAGACACCGTGCTGTGACTGGAATCAAAGATACCACCAGGGGATCGTCGTCTGTTAGGCTAATGTAAGCAAGACAAAAAGAATGTGAATTGTGTGATCAACACAGAGGATCAATATAACTGATCCTTTTGAGAGCCCTCAATCATAACAGAAAACAGGGAAGCTGAACAGTACAGAGAGAGTTTGGTGGCTTCATCGTTGGCATCCAGTGTTGTTTTAGCTATTACAGAGTAGCCTGCCTGGCATCCATTTGCTACTTTGGTGGAGTGTCAGTCTGCTTTAGGTCCTGCGTCATATCTGCTATTCCTGTACAGATGTCCTGGATGCCTTAGAGCCTCTCAAATGGCACTGGGCACCTGTGCACTGGGCGGAGGAATCCCGGCCTTCACTTTATGAAGCAGCATGCTCTTGAAGGGCCACAACAGTGTGGTAACAGCCAAGTATGGCAGCGATGAGCAAGTTGGAGAAATCTTTAAACAGGTAAGTCTGTGGAATAATTATCTTCAGCTTGGGCCTTTTAAGGCTGGCTGTGGGCTTAGCCCTGCAGCCTCCTGCCTTGGCCAAGGATGAATCGCCCTTGGGGAGCTGTAATGTCCAGAGCAGATGGGAGCTGTTGGGTTCACAGTCGGAAATGATGGAAAGGGATCCAATGTGTAACAGCTCCCTTCGGGTATGAGAGATCAAGGGGATCTCTCCAGCCAAAGAGAGAGGATATTGCAGATAAAGATACTTCAGGAAGATGCTTTCACAGATGGTCAGGTGTCTATGTAAAATACCCAGAGGAGAAAGCCATCAAAAGACCTCTAGTGGATAATTTAACGAAAAACAAAAACAACAACAAAAAAAAAATTGTAGGAAAACGTAGGTAGTCTGAGAATGAACTTAATCACCAAGGTGCCCTTGAAGTTTATCAGACCACCTAGAGGTGCAATATCCTAGACAGGCAATGAGTTCTCAGAAATACCCATCTAATCTTTTTTATTATTATTTTTCCCTACCCTAGAAAGATTGAAGTGTTTTGGTTTGGTTCGGTTGGAAGACTGAATTAGCTTGCCAGAGGGAATTCAGAGGCAACCAGAACATTTTCCCAAAGAGACGGTAAAGCCCAGCCCCACCTTACAACATCAAATCTTTAATCATGTACCTGCCTGTATAGCAGCAGCAGCAGAGATGTTCAGTGTTTCTGTAACATCATTCATGCAAGAATTTCAAAGCGCTTCATAAGCACTAATTAATCAAACCTCACAAACACTCAGCAAGCAGCAACTTTGCCCACCAATGAAGCGTAATCATTTCTAAAATGGAATATGATGGCAATTTGATATCGTATAACATGACGCAACAGGT
Source organism: Burhinus bistriatus (assembly GCA_013397275.1). NCBI lineage: Eukaryota > Metazoa > Chordata > Aves > Charadriiformes > Burhinidae > Burhinus > Burhinus bistriatus. The sequence goes on from VYXH01010599.1 coordinate 74,508, forward strand.
CAAGGCAAGTAGAACGGGAGCAATTGAGGGCACTTGGGAAGTACCCATCCTTAAACAGCTTTGCAGATACAGTGCTTCTGTTACACTGGGTATGCTTTGTGGAAATATTTGGTAAAAATATGCTTGTGAAAAAGCAATTTTTGTGTTGCACCCAAAAGAACAATTTGAAATATATTTTTTAATTCCTAGTAGAGCTCCTAACACTAAAGGCAAATATCTATACTTTGCTGGGGCAATCTATCAGAATGCTTTCCTCTCATGGGATCTATTCTTTCCATCTCTCTAGTCAGTGGCACCTGCAGTCCTAGAGATCATGAAATAAACTAGTTCTGCACGGTTCTTGACACCCAGATGCTGCCAGTCGAGGTTCCTCAGGCGGAGAAGGAAGCTGTGTCAGAGACTGCAGGCTCTACCCTCAGTTCCTCTATGTTTTGAGGGAGCACCTGGCACATTTAGTACTTCACCCCCAAGACAGGTCTCTTAAAGCCGTGATTCCCAGCCACAAAACCTGCTCCAGTGCAGAAGCCACAGGGTCTAAATTAGGGCCTTCTCTTGGCCCAGTTAAAGCTGTCAACGTTCCAGTTGACTACAATGGGAGAAAGATTGGGCTGGCCCAGTTTCTTTATACTTCTGCCAATCCGATCTTGAGGGGTGGACTAATTCAGATGTGTGTATGTTGCTAATACTCTTAGCATGTATCTTTCCAATTAAGCATATGTTGAACAACCTTGAGATTTTCCTGTCTATAGGCAAAACATCCCCGTAGCTTAGGTCTCCTATCCCATCACTACTCATCTCTGTTGGAAGCAAATGGGACATGGATTTTTTTTTTTGACATCATACAATAAAATTATATTGTACTTATGTAAAACAATGTGCAAACCATTAAGTAGAATAATGAAATGCTGGGAGTTAAAACAATAAGCTTGGATGATTTAAACCTTGCTACATTTTAAATGTGCAATATGTTTGCAAGAATGAATTGGTCTTTGGGGCTGAATAAATAGTACAGATATCCAGCCTATTTTGGAAAGAACAAGTAATACCTAGGAACATAATTTAAACCAGTGTTGTAATTAGCTGGTCATTTCGCATTACTAGAGCTCTGGTCTTGTTTGGCCTTATAAATGACCCATATAGTCATCTTCTAATTATACGTGATATGTTTAAAAAAAAACCAACAAAACCCACCAAACTGTTTGGATGAGAGTCTTTCCTTTGGCAGAATAGTGAAGACTAAATTATGTAGATGGATTATGTGGTACACTCCCCGTTAATATGCCTTTGCAAACTTATTTAAAAACCCAAGATCTGGAGGCTCCTTTAACCATACCTTCAGGATATCATAATTCTCCCTGACTTCACTTCCTGAACATGAAGCAACACAGTATTTTCAGTCAAAACTCATCTCACCGTACATCTAACTGATAAATAATGGATATTACTGTGAATGCAAAAAGATGGCTTTGTTCCTGGTTATGGTAGAAATTGTAAAAGCAGAAACTCCATTACAGAAATCCAGTCAAACTGTTGCAGGACTAAATTGAGAATCTAGGAGGACTGGACTTTTCCTTGGGACTTGCCTTCTGCCTGCAGCACAGGGTATGAAAAATCTTTCTGACTTTCACACTAGGTCAACCGTATACCATGCCAATATTGAGTTGGAAATCAGAACTGTCTTAAGGCTTCTCTCAGTTGCCATCACCTTCTTAAGACCTTCCAGAAATCGTGTCAGCTCCCTGGGATCAGGGAGAGAGAGACGTTCCGTTGTAAAGCTGCCACGTGGGTTTTTTATTTCTGTTTTCCAAATCCAGCATTCTCCCAACAGAGCACAAAGGTATAGGTACTTGGTTTTTATTCTTGCCAATTGCTGGAAAGTAGCTACTGCAAGAGGTCATCATCTGGCCCCAAATTTGAGTTTTGTGTAACAGAGTGAGGATTCTGTAGTAGGCTTAATTATGTAATTAATATCAGCCTATCTGCAAATGCAACACCTCAGTGAAATAATTTCTAGCAAGATTCTAGATTGTGAATTATGATGTTATACTGTGAAATTTTGGCTGAAGTAGCTGTTGTGTAAAAGGCTTTCTGAACACATAGATTTCAGCCCTCTAACTAGCCCTTTATTACCCACCTAAAAAGTCTTTCGAGTATTTGCCTCTTTTTTTTTTTATTATTCTTTTGGCTTTACAATTTGATTGAAAATCTACACTAATTATAGATTTGCTGCAATAAAAAAATACAGTATGTTTATTCACATACATATACTAGAAATTAAAAGTTGGGGGTGAGAAATGAAAAATTCATAGCCTTGGATGTTGAGAAAGTCAGACCTGCTGTCTCCCCTTGAAGTCACCTAGGTGAGGCTTTTTGATATAATGGAAGCATCAATGAACTGCTCTTGATTAAAACTTTGACAGGTTGACACTATCCCCCCGAACAGGAAGACTGGGGTTGAAAGAAAATTTTAATACAAACAGAATTTCATTAATACCACAGTTTGCTATAATGGGGGTCTTCCCTCCGCCCCCTGTTATTTTTGCTTAGGTGGTGTCATTACCTTTTAAAGGGGAAAGACACTATGGTTAAGCTTTTTCTCAGAAACAACGTCATACTAATGGAATGGGAGCTTTCAAGTAAAATGTGAAACAAAGTGCCTGGAACAGTTCTGATTCTCCAGGCACAAAGAAAATGAGTTTTAATAGGGTGGTTCCTTTAAATTCATGCTCTATTCATTGAGCCCAACATTTATTTTGTAGAGAGAATACAGAAATTCATTAAACAATATAAAATAATCAATATAAACAGAATATCAGAATGGTCTTGCATCTCCCAAGATCCAAAAATATAGCCTCACTTCACTTTATTTACCTTCTGAGAGCTTTTTTTCTAATGTGGTAACTGTTAGACTCTATCTGCTCTGCTCAGTGTTAGGGCTGTCATGATGAAAGTGCATAAACAATATAAATAATAGTTGTTGGCACATGAAAGGAACTCTGAGTGGATTGTTCTTTTGGAATCTAACTGTCAGGGGTTTTGTTTGACTCTCAGGGATTTTTTTATTATTATTTTTTATGTTTAATCCTAAAATTCTTATAATCTTAAATTGATTATTTGAAAAACCATCATTCTATTAATATTTACATTGCAATTTAATATTTATAGCTTGATGCCAGGCAATTCTTATACAATTTAGTAAATATTTATTAAATCAGACTTGTTTTTAAAGACTTATAGTTTTGTAACCACTCTCTAGCGCTAATACTCTTTGAAGCAGAATGTCAGCCTGCACAAGTCAGTTTCTATATTGTCTTTCCATTCCTTGTCTGTAGTGATCCTTCTTGACTTCTTTTCACTGCTGAATAGTTAAATAGTTTAATCTCTTTCAGATCCTTGATATTATCAGGTTATATAACCTCCCACTCCATTCCCACACATCATCTCTGAAATTTAGTATTTGCACGTGGATTTTTTACTTCCCATTTGAGATTTGCAGAGGCCTTTAAAGCATTGTTTGAACCCACAGCATCTCTCCTCGTGATGCATTTTTAATTTCTCATTTACAGGCGAGTAAATTGACTTACTGCAAGCTTACAGTCAATGTTTTCCTGATATCATTTAATTGCAAGGTTAGTTTTTAGATGCAGAGCTTGAGACATTTACCACCTTACTTGCAGACTCATTCTAACTCCGTTTTGAAGATGATGGATGTTGAAGTACTGACTTACAGTGGAAAGCAGACCACGTACATCTTCTCAGTTTGGAAATCTAAAACTGAGCCATCTAAATCAATGAACTTGATACAATGCTATAAACAGCTTACCCAGTCACCAACAGAGTCAGTAATAGAACTTGGGCATCTGCTTCACATTTTCTTGTTCTCCTGCTATGCCATTCCTCTCTCCTTAAAGCATCAGTGACAAATTAAGTAAAAGTGGACATGTGAGGAGTATGGGGAAGAGAATGTTGAAAACAAAGCAATTCAGAGCATTTTGTCCTTTCTATCCAAGTCAATGGCAGGTGTTCGATGTCCTATTACAGCCTTGATAGTGTGTTGTATTGTATCATTTCAGCATACTTGCCTTCAGACTGGATGACTAAATGTCGGTTCAGATAGCAGCTATCCAATCCAAATGATCCACAGTTGGATGGCACCAGCTGAACAGAGGAGTGTCCAGTTCAGGAGCCTACCCTACCACTCCATACATGGAAGGCTGCAGTTATTCTAGATTTTGTTAGTGGAAAGAAGCAGATGTAAACTAGGAAATATTTTCCTGTGATTTTACAGGTCTTTCATGACTGATTACGGATCTACACGTGATGGAGAAAAGAGCCTTTCAGAATAAATATGAACAGTTCTGGTTATGCATCTTCCCATTTATTGATACAAAATGGGCAATATACAACGTGTTGTAAGCAAAAAATGTTTCACTACATTAGGAACGATTTCTTTGCTAAAACACCCATGAAATCAGCCTCTTGACATATTCCCCAGCAAGTTAATCTGATCATGATTGGCTCTGAGTGAAATGGAAATGAGAAAATTCCAATAAGCATGTGAACATACAAACTGATTTTCAACCCATTTTAAACACAGGTTGGCTGAAGACATTACTTGTAGAGGCAAGTGAAAAGCTGAAGTGCATGTGAATGTAAAAGACAAAATCAATTTGATTTTAAATGATTTTCAACTGATTTTAAAAAGCAACGGTGTGGAACTTATGTGTAAGGTTAAAAGACTTCAATTTTATTCCCTTCAGACTAAAGCAAGCTTATTTTTTCTCCTTTATTCAATTTGTTATTTTTTTAATCCCACTACTGTTTTCAAGGGCCTTTATATCACTTTACCAGCTCTAGTGAGAATTATTGGACCAACACTGGAAAGTATTTTTATACACAGAACTGAACACCAGATGGGACTCCGTGAATATTATATTATTCATGGGCATTGAACTAGAGATGCCTTAAAAAAAAGTAAAAAAATCTAGTCTGCTGTGGTATATAGTCAGCTTTATTCTAGCTGCAGGTTCCTTTTACCTACATTCATTGAGTAACCCAATGGACTCTGATCAAAATCCCCTTTGAAAATAACAAGTGCTCTTCCTGTTGAATTCAGTAGGCTGCTGGTCAGGCTGTGATTACCATTCATTCACTAAGCAAAATGATTTTGCGATACAGGATCTGTAAGGAGTCTGAAGATATCTGGATTCAATTTTTGTCCTTGTGTTGAGCAGGATTTAAATGAATTTGAATTGGAGCAGAATAGAGCTTGCTGAAGTTTTTGCACAAACATCCGTGATTAAGGATGGTGACAAATGTGTCTGTGCTATTAATTGTAGAATACCATATCATAAAGGATTCAAAAAACATAATCCATTTGTCTGGCAGCATTTTAAATGAGCAGTAAACAAGCTAATTTTGAGCCTTCTTTACACGACCGTAAATTGAAGTAGAATTTTCTTTAGAAATTAGACTGTGTAAGCGTCATGAGATCATTTGTATCCTTCCTCTTCTCTCTCTTTCAGTCTCTCTCGCTCTGCATTCCAGTCCTTATGGCTTTCTAACCTGTGATTTAGTTTTCTGTTTGTGTTTGTAAATGGGATTTTATCGCTGATGTTTTTGCACAGTGTAATTAAAAAGCAGCTTCCTTATTGAATGCAAGGACTCTGAGTCAGTTCCCCATATTTGATACACCCCTGGCAAAGCAATGTGATAAATCTTATATATGAAAAGAGATTAAGGATGAGGCCTTCAGAAAGGATAATTTTCAAGTTAGACTCTTATTTCTGTATTTATCTATTTTCTAGTGAAAGTGCTTAAGGTTCCCAGCACTGGGAACCAACTTAAGTATCTGAGGGTCTGAAACCTCTGTCAATTTATGTCTTCACTTCCATTTAAAGATTCCTTGTGGTACAAAATATCAGTTTTCCAATCTGCATATTTACTCCCTGTGTGCTTTTTGCTACCGTTTTAAACTATTCGTTCTTTTTAAAGCTTCTTTCTCTGCAACAGTAAAAACTTAGTGATATAAATAGGGTCCTAAAATGGCCACTTAGCTAATCCAGCTGCCTTAGAGAAATACAGTCACATTAGTACTTTTCATAATTTTCTTTTTGAAAACATTCAAACTATTCTGAAAAAATATTTGCCAAGCTGAATTTTCTCAAGAATTTGGTGTAAAATCTTTAGTTGGTGTAAATGCTCTGAAGATTTTGTGCACGTGTAGTTTTGTGTGTCAAAAATCTGCTATTAAGTTGGTGAGCAGTTACAGTTTTTTTCACTGATGTATACCTACACAGATTCACAATTGCAAAAAATTCTGGGACAATACTGAATATGAAGTGTATGATATGAATCTATAACAGGTTCATATCTTGAAAATTGTACGTATTTCTTGTCCTCGACTCAGAAGGACCCTACGTAGAAGATTTAGAAAAGGTAACAGCAGTGAGCCAATTTCTGGAAAGGTTTTCATATGAGAAGAGGCCAAGTAGAATGAGCTTAGAAAAGAGATCCGAGGGCTGCATAATTCCTCTTGGCAGAATCTTAAATTGTATGAAGAAGTAATAGGGAATGCTTATTCTCTATTTCTCAAAATTTTAATAGTGCTTAAACAAATGGAAGTGCTTTTCCACATAAAAAACCATGAATAAACTGTGGAACTCTTTGCCACATGATGCCATAAAAGCCGAAGTATAATTAGATCAAGAAATCACTTATCTAGACTTGTGAAGGGTACGCTTGTCCTTGCAATTAAAAACAAAATCAGTACTACTGAAAACAAAGGTCTTGATACAGTCTCAGCTCAGGAAGTCTGAAAGAGCTGAATTATAGGATATATACCAAAGAAAGGAGCCCTCTATGTTATATAATGCCAAAGCATTGCTTTTCCAGAAGTTTTTGGTTTTGTGTTTTTATATTCCACAATGAAATTTGATGGAATGTAGGGAAATCTTACAGCAGTGTTATGCCATCACAATTGTTTCACTAATTTAAACCTATTGCATAAGCACACTGCATCAACGTCAAATACAGCTTCTTTTATTTCCAAGTATGCTGATAACGTGCTCTCTCACTCTGGTACGTAGCAACTTTATCTCCTGTCCACATTTAATATCCTGTGTATTCCATAATATAAACGTGGAGCATATAGCAAGTACTAAAAGAAATGGATCTGTTTGCATGGGTAAGCGGGTAAGATTTTGAACTTGACTCCCAGTAGCATATGCATGCACCTACATGCAAACGTGAAATAAAGCAAGAATGCCTAACCCGAGGCCTACAGACACGCTCCAAAAGTACAAGAATTCAGCCCTGGACTGTATTCATCTTAATGAGGGACTGTAATCCACAGTAAGACCTAACGTCCCAGAATTCGAGTCATCCATCTCATGTTGAGAAGCATGTTCTGACCAGTGATGATTTTTTTCCCCCAAAAGCTAATCTGGCACATAAAGGATGAGAATGTTAGACATTTTCTCCTTTTTATTGCAAAGTAGTAGCTGTTTTTTGACAGGACAGAAGTTGAGTCACTCTCAGGAGGTTTGCGCTACCAATGTACTTTGCTTATTGCTATACGGTGTTGTCTCAACAAAGCAGAACCTACTGTTATTCATTACTTTCTCTTCTCATAGAGATGCTCTGGATTAGCCAGGCACGTCACTGGCTGTTTAGCATTTTGCACGCTGCCAGCAGAAATAGTTAGTCCCTACAAGCAACTCACCTTGACAGAGATGGCGGCATGTTTTTTTCCAACTAGTGTTTTTATTAGAGTTTGACTGTTCATCCACTGGAAGTGCTGACTGAGCCCACGGCTAGAACTCCCCACAGTTTGGCAGTGTTGCACATTTTAAGAGTCTTTTTATTATTATCTATGCATAAAGTTGTATTGTTAGAGTCTGGACATGCTTCATGAGCCAACAGACTCCCATGGTGCCAGGTGGGTGTGAATGGCGTTACTGCATGGCAGAGAATGGTGAATGAAGCCATTAAAGTGGTTTTGTTGGGGTTCTTTTGTGCTGGGTCTTCTAAAAGTAAAAAACTCAACCTTTTCAGGCTGACTCCCATTTCCCTGGTCCACACATAACCATTCCCATTAGCCCAGTCACTCTATTGAAATATTTCTTTCTACTAGCTACAGCAGCAAGAATACATGACGTGTCTTTGAGCTTATGTGTCGTCAAGGAGAGGAGAACTCACTCTCCAAAAGGTGAGCAGCAGCCAGCTTTCTTGCTTCACCTTCAAGTGCCCCTTTACTGTATGCGAGCACCTGTAGAGGCTAAAATCACCTGAAAGTGATTGCCTGGATAACCAGCACTGGTGAGTTTGGGGCTTTGAAAGCTGGGGGAGGGGGAAAATTTAGGTACATAAATAAGCTGAAAAAATCCTCACTGTCAAATGAAATGTTCCTCTGCTTTATCACCATTATTTTTAGTGAGATTTTGCATTATGGTACCTTGAGTTTTAAATTAAATGTCAAATATAATTTGGCACTACAAAGAATGAATTATGTGACTGCCCTTAGAGAAAATCAGAAGGCTTAGCTCTGTGAGTTAAATTGGTATCTGCCTTATACTGAGCTGATGTGGGCTAATTGATTAGGAACTGACAGGATACCATATTGCAAATTCAGCACAATCTCTTCCATTTAAAAAAAAAAATAGACCTAAGGTACCTCTAGGGAAAAGCAAAAAATCTTCTGTAAAACAGAATGGGGAGAAGAAAAGAGTATCTTCAAGGACTCTCTTTTGCATTGATGGTTTAGATTCCCCAGAAGCCCACACTTCTTAAGGGTACAATATGGATGTTAATGTGCCCCAGGTCACTTTGGAAGCAGATTTACAATCAGATTTCAGGTTCTTCTGGCCTAATTTTAAAGAGCAGCAAAATATTTTCTCAGATAGCTGACTAAATCTATCTCCATAAGAACTAAGATGACAAAGTGCCACTTTAGATCATTAAAGAGGGTAATACATTTTAATCAGCAATTACATGAGGAAGGACAAACCAAATGCTATAGCAGTGGGTAATTTTATAAATTCAGTACTTGTGGCCCTCTCCCTTTCAAAATGCATGATGCTATTTCCTGGAAACATCAGTCTTAAAAAACTATTGTCAAGTAAACAAGCCTTGTGTTTCTCACAGCCTTCATGTCTGTGTAGTCTGGGTTTAATTTTCTGTTAAGTATGGGTAGTGTTGGGGGGGGAGGACTAAGTTTGAAGTTCTAATGTAGTCAGGCTGGAATCTGTCACTCAGCTTATTGCATGTTGATGACTCAGTGCAGTTTCAGCTGTAAGCAGACCATGATTTATGGACACCAAGTGAACTCCTGCGGCAAAAACCAGCCATGAGATCAGAGCAGCAATAGGGCCCTTTTTTTGGCAGGAGACAGCGCCTGCATTTTTCTCATTCATGCCAAACTGCTTTGCACGGCAATTAGCTCTGTCCTCATTTAGTCTCCAGTCCCAAAGGGTAATGAAAGTCATATATCATCTTCAAGGCTGCTAATTATCCAGCTCAGTTACAGGTAGGCTTTGTAACTGTGAGAAGGGCCTGTCTACTTGATATTTATTGCTCTTCCAATAAGCAAGCAAAGGAGAAGGGGGGGAAAAACTTTCTTGAAAGCTTGCCCATACCCCTTGCCTCAGATCCTTGACATACCTTCTGCAAATGTGCTAGTCAAAGGGGAAATATCTTCATTCCACATATCCATTTTTCATGCTGTAACTAAACATTCAGCAAGAACAGAGAGCAAGTGCTTGAAACATGAGAGATCATACATTTGGGGTGAGCTTGTCTGTAGTCATTTGCTTGTGGAAAGACAATCCTCTGAATACACAGCCATGAAAACAGGATGGACAAGAGGGAAGAATGAGAAACTTCTTTCTCCTCCTCCACTCCTTTCTTCTGCCAGCCCTTCAGCAATGTCCACAGCAGCATCTTGGGAAAGCAATGGGGTTAGAGAACTGTGATAGTTTTACTGAAGATATGCCAGAGGAAGCCTAGAACTCTGTATTTGAACCCTTTCACCATCAGCCCCGAAGTACAGTAAAACTCAAATCTCGATCCAGAGTTTGGGCCCTGCCTGAATCAGATGCTTGATAATTTCAGTTGTTTTGGATGCTGGTATTAGTAGAGCCAGGTCTTGCAACTAGGAGCCGTCTTTTGCTGTTGTCAGTATCAACAGTCTAGGTATCCGAGTCCTTACTTTGCTAAGGAATGAACTTCTTCCTAAACTTGGATGAAATCCTGCTATGTTTTGAAAAGTTTTGGTTTGCTTTTGACGTCTTTGTTTCACTTGTGTTTTACCTCTTTATTTGATACTTATTTTGATCAGCAGGCCTGAACACTGCAAGGTCCAAGACTAAGCAGTCTGTTGCAGTGCCAATGTGGAGACATGTCCAAACCCATCAGCCAGTGAAGGAGTTGCCAGATGTCCTCTGTAACTGCCCAGTAAAATCTCACGCTTCATATGAAAAGCTCACAGGAAAGTTTTCTCCATTATTTCGCATCAGCTGGGTGCTTTTTTGACACTGGTGGCAGTGGCTGCTAGGAAAAAAGCTACTGTGCATATGCAGGAAAGTAATTTTGCTAGCTCCAGCACAGGGCGCATCAGTGCATGCATTATGCAGCTGACCTGTGCGTGCACAGCATGCATGGAGTGACATTGCATCTCAAGGCATGACATCTTATCTCTCTGGCATTATCAAGGCTCCCTTTTACTACAGGTTCCATGGTCTCAAAAATCCTTAAGACAACCTTCTTGTTTAGAAAGGCAACTATTAAAGTCAGCACGTGGAAACAGGGAGCTAGGGCAGATGCAGTCAGTAAAGCTCAGCAAATAACAGGCTTTGGCTGGTACTGACCTGCTGCTGGAGGTACAATGGGCAGGAAGAGCAGAGATGCTCATCGTTTGTGCACAATAAGAGAAGTGTGTGACTGTACTGGTAGAAAGCAGAGAAGATATGGACCTATTGTCATAGTAGAGACATGCTGAGAAGACAGCATGCTGCTATAGGTATACGGGTCTTTGGGTGGGGAGCTGAACTGCAGCACGGTGGGGGTTCTGCAGCCTTTCAAGGCATTGGGAGGGGCCTAGCACTGCTCTGGTGCCTCTGGGTATCTCCACTGGGTTCATCCAGACCTGACTTTCATTTCTGTCAGCAGCAGGAAAGCATGTAGGGGGCAGTGATGTGAAAGAAGGGGAGGAAGTTCCTCATTCTTTGTTACAGCTCCTCTCCCTGTCTTTGCTGTTGTGTGAAAATGGAGGATCAACTTTCATGATCAAACGTGATTTTATTTTCCTTTGCCCTGAGAATAGCAGAATGTTTTGCATGGTTTTCACCTTCTTCCTGGCCTGGAGGAAGCACTAGAAAGCTGGATGAGGTCCAAGTTGTTCAGATACTGAGATTCAGAGGAGCGTTGCAAAGGAGTGGGTGCTCATCTGTCGTGTATTGGCAGGTTCCCTTGAACTGAGCAGTACTCATCTGATTTATACCAGTCACAGAGGTGCCCTGCAAACCTTGAGTTATTTGTCTGCATTGTCTTTGCCAAGTTTCCAAACCTGTTGACTTGAACTTTCATTAGCTGCATTCCAAGTACTCTCACCCCACCCTTCCTGGAAATAGGTATCCACACGGCTCCTCCTGACGGCCGTGGGAACTGTGGTTGTATATCCTACTGCAGAACAGAGTGCTGGTGTCTGTATCCTGCTGTCTTGCAGAATCAAGGCTTGAGGCACTGTGCCACTGGTGGTGATGTGAAGGGCAGCGAGTTGTACAGAAATCATCGTTCAGGATCGGAGTGGTGATCTATCCAATCTGATATCTTGGCACTGATAATGGATAGTGCTAAATGCTGTGGAGGAAGCTGTCCCTTTTTCTCCTATTATTTAATTCTTTCCCTGATATGGGTTTAAATTATTCTTCTTCCTCAACAGTAAGAATTTGTTTCTAAAAAAAGGTTGATTTTGCACTATTCATTCTGTAGTCCCCTAGATTTTTCTTTTTACACCTCTTAAAGTTTTTCTGCAGTGTTCCTTGTGAATTTAGCAGAAAGTGGGAGATGAATAATAGGAAGAAACAAATGTTAAAGGCTTCATCCAAATCCTGCTGAAGCCACTAGTGTATTGCCTTTTCCTCCATTTGGTTTAGATCTGCCTTCTAAGCCAGCTTTTGATGTAGTACTAATTAGCATGACACCAATATTAAATATAGTTTTGGAAGTAATATTCTCTGAGATGACAATGAGAAAGTAATGAAAAATGAATGTTCAAGCTTTACAGTTCTCTGTCTACAAAACCTTCTCTTAGAATTTCATTTCACTTGGTTTAATTTTTCAATTTATTGTCTTATCTCTTGAAACAAACACTTGTCTGACTTATATCTGTTTCCATTTGTATTAACAAAGACCATGCTATCATAAAGGCAGGTATCCCAAATGCTTATTCTTTATCAGTAATGAGATTTGTTGTTGTGCAGCAAATAACATGGGAATCTGTTATTTCCTTCCATCACTAAAAAGGGGTGATACTTGGGTGTAGTTTTGTATCAGCCATGGCTAATCTATTTCTAAACTGCTGAAAAGGTGGTGAAAGGGTGTCTGTCCCCTGTCCTTGCTGGTGTGTCAGCAGCAGCACTCATCCAGCTGTGCAGGCACCTGCAGCAGGGAGTGGATCTGGCTGACTGCTGAGGCATGCAACCACATGTGCTGACACGAAGTGTGGAGGAGAGACAGGTGAAGTGGTGGAAGGGAAGGTCTTTCCCTTTCAGTAGCATTTCAAAGTTTAACTAGATGAAGCTGACCATGAAATCACATCCTTACTGTAGCTGCATCTATACTCTTTCTCTTTAGGCCTCAGTTTGTTAGATGGCTTCTTCAGCAGGTGAGAAAAAACATGCTTAATGTGTATAGAACCATACAACATAAAATGACACCTTTTTTTTACCCCATCCATTGAAACAGTTAAAGTCTTGCCTGTAAACACTACTGCTGTTCTACATTCCCAATATACCAGATTGGTGCTCCTGCAAATAGAAACTACAAGACTGCTGTTGGCATTGGGTGCTTTGGATCCATCACATACAGGGATGTTCTGAAAAGGTGTGCTGAAGTTGTATTTCTGAGCATGAGTTTAATTTGAAAAGAGGTATGGTTCAAAAGCCACGTCAGAGAAGCCTGAGAAAGATATATAAAAACCAGAAGTCTTTGATCAGGTTCCACCTCAAACCTCTCGCCCTTGTTGCATTGGACCATACACAAGATTCAACTGCTCCCCAAGTATCTAACCACAGCCTAAAAAGAAAACTGTTGTGAGATAATTTTACTCTTCCCTTTCAGGCGAAGTTGGAAAAAAAAAAAAAAAAAAAGAATATGCAGAAAACTATTTCTGGCAATTGAACTATGGATTTTCAAAACTGTTCTTGAGCGTGATTTGAGTAAGCTGCAATGGGAACCTTGCTCTGCTCATTCCTTGAGGCAAAGTGTTGCGATAAGCCTTCGTGTTGAACAGTTTGGACTGCAAGAGAACTCTAGACAGCTCTTTGGGAAATTCATTATTCAGCATTGTGTAAAAATTCTATCAGAGAATTCAGGTCTTCAAAAATTTTTTACTAAAATGCCTCTGTGTATGAAATTGGCAGGAAGGAATAAGCATGGTGTGTATTTGTCATCCTTTAAATCTTATTTTCATGGAGAAATTACTAAAGATTAAAGAATGGGCTGTACAAAACACTAATCAATACATGCGATTAGGGAAAATTGTGCAAAAGAGGTCTGAAATGTGAGGTACAGGACATAAGAGTATTGCTTTCTTCTTATGATAAAGAGGTTTTATTCTTTTCTAACTTATGTTTCTATGCTCAACAGTAAATGTATTGCTTCTTTTCCTTTTGTAACAGGCAATTATTACAAATTTGACCAGCTCCAAAAGGGAAAGCATCAATCAGGTCTCGTCTGGTAAATGTTAAGCTCAATGTCAGGACTACCAAATCTTTGGCATATGTATGTGGGGAAAGGTCAGGGAGGAATGGTTTATCCAATGTCTTCTTATATATTCTGCTCTGTATATGTTTTTGTACTATGGTCATCTCTCTAATATAATCGACACGTCATTCTGTTTCATGGCAGAGCGAGCAAGGTCAAAGAGAAGCGCTATGTGCATAAAGCAAAAGATACCACGGTTTCCAGTGTTACTTAGCTCGTTTGGAAATTTGTTCTTCATTTCGTAAAGAAATCTTGATAGCCCGCAAGAGATCCCATCTCTTGTGCAGATGAACTCTGGCCTTTCTATGGAGTGTCCTATTGGGACAGAGGGCTGTGATTGATGATTATGGTCTTCATCCTGGGTGTACATGTAACTATGCTGGAAAAACAAAATAATATTTTGATCTCGGTTAGAAATCTTATGAAAAGTCATTGTAGGTAGCAGAGAACAAAGGTGGCATGCTGACAGTACTACTGATGAAATATACAGATGCGCCCTTTTATGGGAACCTATTAGACTCTTGTGAACTCCCATGAGAATCCAATAAGCAATACACAGTAGCTGGCTAGAATTAACGAATTAAACATGGGTTTATTCTACACTGATTTTTTACTACTCAGTTTTTAAGGGAATAATGGAAAGCTTTTTTTCAAATTAAATATTGTGTGTCTCAGCCAGATAGGGCACAAGTTGCTCATGGTTCTCTTTCTTCATCCAAGAGGATCACCACCCCTGGGCTCCTTGACTGCAACACAGAGAGAATCCTGGCATGTCTGTGCCTTTTCTGCATTGGGAACACTGGCAGGATAAAGGTGGTGAATAAAGGCTAAATATGTTCCTGCTGTTTGAGAAAGCTTCCTGAATATGTGTGATTTTTTTTTTTCAAGTAGGGCGTTATTTCTCAATTGTTGTTCTGTTCTGCTCAGACTGTTTGAGGCTATTCCCATCAAGAGTCATAGCGATTCTGTACCTGGTAAGTGTGGCCATGCATAATTCTTACCTAATTGTGTTTCTAGGCTATATGTCTATATGATTAATTAACATGCTTATTAAGTAAGAAGGAAAATGTTTTATTTACTAATATAGTAAACAAACCACCAACATACCTACATTTAGTGAACCATCAGTGATAGCGGTTTTTTTCAGATTCAAAAATTAATTATCACATCGAGTAAGTATATTCAGAAGCAATCCTTTTATTCCTATCTTGCTTCATATAACTGGACTCATGTTTATATGGTTTTCAGTCTCCAAGCCAAGGCAACCATCCAGTTGTCCTCATTCAAATCAAAAGAGAATTTTCTTTTAACAGGTCTATTGCAGTATTTGTACAATCTAGGCTATTTCAATATCATTGTTAAGAAACAGACAAGCAAGGAAACACTTCTTCCTCTAGCTGGTCCTGCAAGCAGTGTTGTAGTGTTGTATCATAGCTTTGGCCTGGCTGCTAGGAACAGAGATTGGAGAAGCCACTAGTCCCACTGTCTCTGCAGTACAGTAATTAGCACCCTGTTTGGGGCAGGGCTCAATTACCTCTTGTGGTAGGTAGCTGTCCAAGAAGTGAACAAGAATTGCAGGAGCTTTTTCTTTTTCATGGCTTCCTGAGTGCACTCCTACTCCTCCGATTTCTGCTTTCTCAGCTCCTGACACCTCATATATATCTGTGTCTCAGTTGAGACTCATTGGCAGAGGAATGCAATCAGAGCTTGCCTTTCGGCTTTCCACATGGTTCCCAGAGGTCTACATGCCTTGCAGGCAAAATACCTTTTGTGCTTATTACTGATACAGAAATTTTCATCCCATTTATGGATACATCAACACTAAAAGTGCTGAGCCACACAAGCTGGCTCAGCATGAAGAAAGTCTGGAACTAGGGATGGCGGGCAAGGACAGCAGTTGTATCCATGCTCTCTTTGTAGAATATTGCTCAGTCTAAAAATATTGTGGTTGTGCAAACACAGCCAAATGACCTCTAGATCTGAGCTTTTATCTCTGCACATAATCACATGGACTAACCATTCAGTCTGCATTCTGGAATCAGATCCTGAAGTGCTCATTCAGGGAAAATTCTCATTGGAGTCTGGAAGAAGCATATAATTTTGTCCAAAACCACTGAATATGCAGTAGCAGCTGTGGGTTGTCAAATCCAGCATGGGATTATACCCCATATTATATGCTTCAGCACTTTATATAGACTATGTTTAAATTAATTTTTAATTAGCTCATTATACAGATAGGAAATCTGCTCATCTCAAGTTTCATAACCACAACTTTGCCTGCAGGTCTCTCTATCAGACAGTTGGATGATGCCAGTACCCAACTTGAGCTGGAAGCACTCAGACCCCACAGCAATAAGACTAATATTAAAAGCCCTGATAGTATCAGGCACCACCCTCTATTATATCACGATTGCATTTCCATCTTCGTGCCCAACCTTCTTATATACTATAAAGAGCTTGTGGAGGTGTGGGGGTTTGTGACTGCTGGAAAACCTACATGCCACGGAGAGCCAAAGTTATTTGACTGTATAATGGTGCTACCCATAACCTCTGCATAGGTTTTGATGATTAAGTGCAAATTCAGCCCACCCAAAGTGATTCATAATGAATTGTTGGTCCAGAGATTGCAAACCACAGATCTTCTCCCTCTTGTGGTTGGAGATTTTGTAGGCATACATGCTTAATGAAGTGTGACAGTGACAGTTGCCTGTAATAGTATTACCTGCTTTGGAAATACCTTCCCTCCTTTGTTCAAAATCTGTCTCCTATTGTGAGATACACTGTGCATGTACATAGCTTGCAACATGAATAGGCATGGCTGAGAAAGTACTAGCTTTACAGACCTGGAATTAAGGTACGTATAAAGCCATTTGTTTGGGTTTGTACAGGGAATGCGTGGCACAGTGAGGAACAGACCATAGATCACTTAAGGTCCAAGTATTGTCCTTGACTAGAGATTATCCTTATCCCCCTTGTACCTACATATTAGCAGTCTCTTCGATAGATGTTTTTAGTCCCATTAACGTATTCTTCTTGGAGCTTCCAATCCACTCCAGTGTGACAAGCTGACAACAGTTATAATAAGATTATGCACAAAATTTCTTTTTTCTTTTTTTTCGTTTCCTTCTATTTGCTATCAGAAATACCCTCAGAAAACTAATTTCCATGAGACCATGAGGGAATGGATGTTTCACATGTTTCAGTATGACTTTTTAAGGATAGCTGCACTGCAGGAGGCTACTTGCTTCAGTCTGATCAGATGGAAGTAAAGGCTGTCAACTTCACACAAACTGTAAACTTGACTCAAAAATTCTTGTGAAAAAGTGTATGATTTGTTCTTTACAGTACAGAAAATCTTTTTGAGAAGATATTAATTCTCAATTTAATTTCTATGAAATCCTGTTCTTGGCCTGTGTGGAACCGTACCACCCTTCAGTGACGAGAGGTAATCCAGCTGCAAAGACTCCTTAAGCTATTGTCCAGCCATTCACACCTCTGGAATTTCATAATAAATTAAATCAACTGAACATATTGCAGGGGGGGAGGGTGTTGGACAATGAACAGATCTGAATGAGTGGTGAAACCAATGACTCATCTCAGTCTCTAATTTCATTCCTGTTCAGATTGTTTATCTAGGAAGAACAGGGCAGGGAACATGTAAGGATATATGTGCTGTATGTTTAGATCTGTAGTAGGAAGCTAATTCCTAAGCAGCAGCTCTGCTATGAAGCAGAGAAACTGATTTGCTATAGGGATGTCATGAATTTATTTATTTTAATTACATTTCTTGTCTTTTGTTTTACGCGTAAGAAAAAAAGATAGTGACTTTCTTCGAAGTCCATCTGTCTGAGATCCTTCATTGTTATTGATTTCCATTCAACTCCTTCCAGCTTCTCTAGGAGTTGATGGCATTCAAGGGCCAAAGCTTTGTGGTATATTTGCTGTGGTTTTATCAGTGCCATACCAAGTCTCTTCTGTAATTTCTGGTTGTGGCGAGTCTGGGGATGGAAAACTAACCTGCACAGAAGCATTTCAATATCCTATTTCACTGCAAACTCACATTAAATTTGTTATTCTCTTTGAAGTCAGCAGAAAAACCCTGACTGACATCAACTGAGTATCTGGTTCTGTGTTTCTCACAACATTACTGCTTGTCTGGTATAGCAGCCCCTGTGGCCGCTGAGAGCGAAAAGTGGCTGAGGCAGTTTCTCAGAGGTTGGGAATACTAAGAGCCCAGATAATTCACCCTCTAACTAGGCTGGCATCCCCTTCCGCTGTTCTTTTGAACTTGTTCTAACCCGTTAGTACCACTACCACTGTGTCATAGGTCTGTGCTGAATGCATATGAACGGCGGGGATGGAGGTAACTGTTGGGCATGAAAGGGAGGAGGTAAGCAAATATTTTGCTTGCCCAAGAGGGGGAATGTGCTCTCAATGAACCTGGTTATTTCTCTGAATGTAGATGTTGCAGAGGATTTTCTGTAAGAGACAGACATCCTGCCTCCAAAAATAACTTGTGCCTGATCTTTCAAAACCCTTTGTAATGTACCTTGCCAGTTATATGTTGCTGAGCAGGAGGGTTGAGAGGATTATTTCAGCTGTGGCAATCAGTTTACACCTTGAACCACAAGATCGGATTACTTTCGGTATTTAAATTTGAAATATTTCCCCCAGATGTACTGTACCTTTGCATGTTTCCCGGATGAATTTCATTTCGTTATTTCCTGCTCTTATTTCTAAGCTTTCTCAGGTCCTCTGTGTTATTTCTCTGTCTTCACCTGTGTTTGCAACACTTCCTAATTTAGTATCATCTGCAAATTTAATTATTTTATCAGCTGTTTATATCACCTGATCAGTGGTTTTAAAATATTACTGAAATATTAAAAACTTGAGTTTAACACTCTCTGCAAATTTCCCAAGGGGCAGTTCCCTCAAATCATTTATTCTTGAGGGGGATTTGTGTATGGTTAGTGTATATGACACTGTGGATATGCATAAGACTACTCAATAGAAGCTGCTGACGTCAATTAATGCTTTCTTTGCTCTGGAAGACTTAGTCTACAGGCATCTCAAAGGCGCAAAATAGCATGAATAGGGAATGGGGGCATGGTTGTACAATTGAACATGTGAGCTTTCTAAGGGAACCCTCTAGCAAAGTTGAATTCAAAGCTGTCACAAACGTACTTCGTGTCACAGGTGAAAAAATAAAGACTGCAGTAGGAAAAGAAGACTCAGGCAGTCTAAACAAGCCTGATAGTTCTTTCAAGGAACAGCAATAGTGAAAGAAGTAGTAAAGAAAGAGGTCTAAGGGCAGTGTTTTGTGGTTCTCTAAAATGCTGTTTTGAATTTGATTTATAATAAGTGGAAACCAAGGAGCTGAGAAGGAAGAGCATGAAAAGAGAAAAATATTTGAAATGGCCATTGAAACAAAGGGAGTAAGAAAGCTGAGACACAAAAAAAGAGTTATGTTGATGTAGCTGAGGCAGCAGATGACTAATGTATGAAGTCTGAGAAGTAGCATAAACAAAAGGCTGAATTTTTAAAGTTTTTAGACCCAGTTTTATGCTAGTATCTAAACAAACATAGTTGAATATTTCAGGTGACTTCCCATTAAACGATTTACTAACATGTAATGTATTGTACATTGAATCATTTTTGTTAAATTTGGCTGTTCGGCAGTTTGGTAAGAGTTGGTCTAGCAAGTTCCTTATGCAGCCTCTTTGTTACTGCTTCATGCAATCTCACGGTTCTTGCAGGTTATTTTTTCCTGTACTTGTTTGACTTTGTGAAGATTCCTTACTGGGCTGATATGTCTTTCTGAATTGCCTTCTCTTTCTTACCTTTTGTGATTGCCTACATTCTTACTACAGAAGAAAGAATATAATGAGATATTTTGTTTACTGGTTTTCTTTTTACACAACATAAGTTGTCTCTTGCATTCCGAGAGGAATTTTTGTTTAGTGGGTTTCAGATTATTTAATAGCTATATCCCCAGTATAATGGATCATATTTCTCAATTACTGCCACTTTGTATTTTAGCTACTTTATTAGGCCTAATTGTGAACCAAGTGCTAGGTGCTGAGCAAACACAAAGTGAAAGCATGGGCTTTGTCCTAGTGAATTTGCAACTTATTGAGTGTTGTTGCACATTCGCCTATTCTGGTGTTTGGAACTGATAAAATCCTATTCTAAGCATGGTTAGTGTTCTAAAACAGTCCTCACCAAACTGGAGATTTTAATGAATATGCTTTGGCAGAATGAAAATAGAAAGGTTAGTTGGATTCCCTGATTGTGATTTTAAACCAAAGTCTAATTTTTAAGACCACAGGAAAGTGACGGTCAGATAGTATTTAAGCTAAAATGGTGCTGTTTGCGCATCATGACAAGTTTTTTGTGCAGGGTATTCAGCATTCACATAGTCAAACTTCAGGCATCAGCCTGCATGTGTAAGCTAGCTGTCCAGGCTGTTCATGTACTCGATAGAGATAGGTACCTATACTTCATTGTCCTCTGGAAGTTCCACTTTCACACAAACCTCCCAGCCTAGGGACCTAAGGGAAGACTGTATCACTGTCCCACTGAGTAGCCACACTGCTATCTCCAAGCATGGGTCTGAAGAGCCAGTCTCAGTAGCAAACAACTATGGTGGGTTTTTATTTAAGAGGTGTATCACAGAATCTAGAGCAATCGTCCACAACTCTAATCACAGCTATGCTTACGAATCTGTTTTATTGGGAGAGGGGCAGCAGGGAAAGGAGATCAGCTTGTAGTTTACACAGAAAAAGTCTGTGTTGGAGAGGGTCAGATCAGGCGCTCATCTGTGAATGAAAGCCCTGCCCTCACTAGGCTACAGTCCAGTGAAGAAAAGGGGGAAAAAAAAAAAAAAAAAAAAAGGCCCCGG
>VYXH01010599.1:100381-130163 GCA_013397275.1 Burhinus bistriatus
GGGGGAAAGGAGGGGGGATAAGGGAGGGGGAAAAAAAAGGTTACTGTGAGTATCAGAGAGGGGGCTAATTGTCAAGGTTATATCTCCAAAGATGATTGATGTGAGGCTGGGTTTTTCTGTCAGCCTGTCACAAAGCAGGAATGTTTAATGTTCTCATTATTGGTTACGCTGTTGTGTATATTTCTCTGTCAGCACTGCAGACCCATCTGAACTGCCAAGGCACTTCAAAGCCCTGCAGGTCATTTATCATCCTCCTGACGCTGCGAATGTTCAGCCTCAGCTGAGTGCCAGGGATTTGTTATGACTTGAGAGCCAGCTGACAGACAGGTCTGCTGCAAAAAGGATTCCTTTTTGTCACACTGCGAAAACATCAATGTTCCTATAATGGCCTACAACTGTCAAAGGGGACTGCCACCTGACAGTTGTGTGGTCTCACTAATTTGCAGCCCGGTGACTTGTTTCCTTGAGTTTAGATTCAGTTACGGTGTCACATGCAAACAGGTCACCATCTGTCGTCCTGTGCCAGGGGGCACATGGTTGGGGGTGGAGAGAGAGAGGAGGAAAAGATGAAGTGGCAAACTGGGGGTGGGGGAGATGCAAAGGGAAAATAAAAACAACTATGCAAATCAAAGCCATGTCTTTATTTCAAATTCCCGTTTCCTGAATGTTTCTAGCCCACCACAATGTGAATCTCTGAAAGTAGTGATGAAAATTGAGGCAGGGAAAGAAAGGACCTTGCAAACAGCCAGAGCTTGTGAGAGAGAGGAGGGGGGAGAGAGAGAGAGAGAGAGAGAGAAATATCAGGGCTTTGTTTCCTTTCCCAGGCCATGACATGATTAATCGTTTTCTTCTGATCTAATTTTGGAACATGAAAAACAGCACATTTGTCTTGAAGAAAAATGATGTGCCGTACTGCGCAGATGGAAATTTCGAGCAATGAAAAAGATTAAAGTGAAATTCCACTCCTTAGACCTAATCATGAGTTGTAGATTATTCTGTCGTTCTAACCAGATGGTAGGCTTGATTCCACAACCCCCTTCTTATATTAATGAATACTAGACTGTTATATTTGACTTAGGTAAGTGAAATGTCTATCAAGCCTAATGGACTGCCAGCCAGCATAACACATGTTGTACCACTGAGGGTCCTTGCTGCATTTTTCATGTTTTATACTAATGTAGAACATTTTGTTTCCTACTGTTTTCCATCATTGTCACTGTTTGCTAAATATTTTCACATGTAGGGGGAAAAAAAGTAAAAAACTTGTGTCCAGAGCTAATTTCCTCACGTTGGTCGCAGCTATAATTCTACAAGTAAAACAGTCACCCGAAGCAATGCATACAAGAACTCAATAGTAACTTGATTAAGTTCCCAGTCAACAAGACTGCACCAGGCTGTATGTTAACAAACCTAATTATAGGCAGCATGGTGATAAATTGTGCAGGGTGCGTGTAGCACATCTCTGAGGTCATGTCTAGAAAAGAAGTTTTGCCCCAGGGGACAGGGATGGGGTGTCATTTCTAAATAAAGTAAACACAGGTTCACTGATGTTTCCCATTGGGTTGCCTTCCGCTTTCTGACAAACATTTTTCTAGCAGGGGTGTCCCAAGAGATCCTCGCAAGAACGGAAGAGCGGAGGAGCAGAGGAATGAGTGGCTGGGGGATTCTCTTTAGCCTTTCCAACTGTGCAGTCCTGTGACTGCCACGTAATTTTTACCACGCCTGGACTTGTCACAGTCATGGGTACTGGTAATCATATGTTAGGATGGATGCCACCACTTATGCTCAGAAACCATGTTATCATTCTCAGCATTTTGCTGAACAAAACAATACTTGACGTGCTTGCTGAATGTGAGAGCGAGGTGGGATCTCTTCCTTGTACATACAGTAATAGGTAAAAATCTCTGGTTTCTCCTGTCAAAAAGGCAACAGTTGGGCCTTTCTTGCACCCAGCATGTGCGTGAGTGGCTGTCCCCAGTTCTGTTGGGGAGCATGCCATCAGGTAGCGGAAGCGTGCATGCACAGTGCTAATTTTAGACATTGAAAGAATCAACAGGATGCATGGATCAAGTTACACTCTGCCTAGGAGAGAACAAGTCCAGAGACTTGAGTAAGCAGGCAAGAGTTGTCCAATTCTGGACAACAGTGTGATAGATACAGTGAAGTCATAAATGTTCATTTATGCTGAACAAATCCTGGTAAAGAAAAGCAAGACACCAAAGTACACCTCCTAATTGAGTAACTAGGATATTTACATTTGAAGAGGAAAATCCTTTTGATAATGGAATGAATTTAAAGCTTACATGGTTGCCTTTAGTGATTTTGTTCTGTTGTTTTAAAACTGTTTCTTAAGGTTAAAATCCTGAACTCTGACGGACATGCCCTCCTCAGTGAAACTACCGCTGATGTTAACTGCTGAATAAGGACTTCTGGATTGTGCCATAGAATAAACTCCAAATGGCCCTCCAGTGTAAGTACCGTGCACTTTGGACCCTCCTTGTTGACAATTTTCCCTTTTTCTCATACACATAACATTTTTTGAAAGGATAAGGTGAGGAAGTCCTGAGGAGAGTGCCTGTGATTTGCTCTGTTGTATCTTGCCCGCACTAAAAGCAAACAAATTGGGAAAGCTTGAATTAGTACGCCTCAAAATGTTTCTCTTTGTAATTAGTTTTAATTACAAAAAATATTTTTTGTATTTGTACTGATTGGATCTGTCCAAGAACATGGGCTAAAATACCAAGACGCTTTCACCACATTTCTGTTATGTTTGGATTTAGATTCTGTCTTAGCCCTCCTTAAAGCTTGCTCTCATGGGATTAACAGTTTTCATTGATGAGAATTCCTGTACAAAAAGTTGCCTGGCAATTTTTTATCAATTTACCGCAGACAAAACTCCCACTTACCCTGCATTTACTGAGAGCAGTATAGAGGAGTAAGTTACCCCTGTAAAATGATCTGCGCAGATTACCAGTCTGTGTAGTTCACATCCTCTGGGGAAAACTGGCTTTTTGCAGTGTTGCTTCTCTTCTGCGCAGAGTGTGTGGAGCTGAGTTGGCAGTGAAAGGAAAGTAATTTGTTCCTGACAAGGGCCAGTAGCAGACTATTTCTTCACTGGAAGAAAGTGACAATCAAGCAGGAAATTGCAACTGCAGTTCCTTATTTGAACTGATCTTTCTTAGGAGCTGGTAGACATATCTTAACTTAGCCTTTAGCTTGTTTTCCTCAGTCTCACAGTTTTGCTTTCCGTGAAATGTCAAGGACCTCGAATTCCTGCAGTGTTTACAGTTTGGCCTGTGGAATTTGTGGCCTGCTCAGAGTGTCACAGCTTTACAGTTTTATTGTGAAAGTAACACAGGAAAGGCAGGCACTGTCCTTCCCCTGGTAACATCTCCCGAGAATGACTGCAGCTTGGGGAGAGGACTCTGACCCACTGAGGAAGAGGACAGCACACTTGAAAGGGAGAGCAAACTGTCTTTTGTTGTTGAATCCTTACTAAACCAATTTGTTTCCAAACACAGAGATGGATGGATGGATGGATGGCTATGCTATAACTATATGCAAACCTCAAAAAGCACTTGTCTTCCTAGAAGAGTGTGTTATAGCCTTTCTGTTCTGCAATGGGTTACCACGCTTTGACTGATGGCAAGTGATGGACCAGGAAATAAAAGCCCACAATCTGCACTCTAACACTGCCCAGGAGGGCAGAACCGCAACCGCATGGAACACCTATACAGGTTTGGAAGAAGGTCACCTAAAGCAGGGTCAGCAGGATGTTTGCCAGTTTCCACGTGTCCAAACTCTGCATTAGTGCTCAGAGCTGGGTGCTCGTACTCATGTTTCAAATCAGTATGCCCACACAGGTCTCATGGCTCTGAATCAACCTGATGTTAACCTTCTGAAAACAAGAACCCATGGCTCCTAGCATTTCTTATGAGAGGATCACTTACCTGCGTGGTGGATGCCCTTCTAAAACCCTAGGCCTTCCAAAGACGACTTTTGCACACTATGTCCGCACGCTCTGCCCTTTTGGTTGCCTGCTTTGCTTCTGAGAAAATTACTCTAGTCATCCTTCTGATCCGAGGCTCAGATCATCAGACACCAAAGCCATTCGCCCCTGGGCACAGTGACCCCCTCTGGCCGGGCTGGGGGCGAGGGAGGAAGGAAAGCACTCTTTCCTGTCTGAACTGCAAAACCATAGTTCTCATGAGAGGAGTGACAAGTTTCTCTTTTTTTTTTTTTTCCCCCAAATGTTTATTTGCATCTTACACATATTCCTAACTTCCCGTCCTCCATACACTCTTCTCGCTGTTGTACCATGTAACTTTCATCAGTTTGTTTCTTTCCTTTCAGATGTGCTCAAGGCACAGCAAAAGTTGATACAATCAAACTTCCCTGTTTGCTGTATCATAAAATGTAGTGCCTGGTGTGTTCATTCACCTCCTGTCATCAAGTGCCAGCTTCAGCAGTGCTTAGTACCTCCAGGTTCTTCCTGCTGTCATTTTCACTTCCCCCCCAAAGACTAAACATTTAAAAACCGAGAAATCCTAACTGAGGTCCTAAGTAACACTTGAACCACGCTGATCTTGGGTAAACAGTTCCCAGAGTGTTACCATTCCTGATGTTGAAAGAGCAGATCAGTGAAAGAAAAGAATGTGCATACAAATTCTCAGTAATCAGGCAGCCAGCTAATTTCTAAATATTGAAAGATTCCTTTAGAAACCTTTAATTTTGTTTACATTTAAACTGACACATGAGCTAATGAGCCTACCATTTACTCATGAAAGACTTTTACCCAATTTTTAATAGGAGCTAATGGTTTAAGGCTTAATTTAGTGTGAGGAACCAAAAAATGTAAACCTGGGTGCTTTTTTGTCTATTTCTTATATACATATTTGTATAATTAAACTTTTCTTCGTTAAACTGCTTTTTTTAGTTTACCCAGCAGATAAGTAAGAGGAAAGACTACCCATCACCCTTTGGGCAGAACTTTTTTTGCCCCAACACATGCCTATGTGGGAGGTGATATCAGGTGTTGAAGAAACACCTGATCTTTTGTTGGCCAGCCTGTCAGCATAAGAGCGGGTGTATATTTTTATTGAATGGTAAAACCTAGGTCTTCAGTAAGCAGCAGCATTTCTTGCTTAAACAGGGCTCTAGACTCCCATCCCCTTCCAAGTATAGGTTGGGTTGTGTCAGGGCCCTGATTAGCCTTAATGGCTTTGCTGAGGCTCACCTGGGACCTCCACCCACAACCCTTGCCTGCAGGTCCAGGTGCCTTGGGCACCCACCTGTTCTCTAAGCCAAGTTACAGACGTTCCTGTCCCATGCATCTACTGCCCTGGCTTGCTGATGGGTTTTCTGGGGTGAACTTAAGACCTGCCCTGCAAGGTAGCTTTGTCTCCTGCACTGTGTCTTCAGTGGACCTTAGACCTGTGTCACAGACCCATTTCCAGCCTCCTCTCCTGGCTAGGCTCCCTGGGAGGATCCTGCACTTGACAATTTATCTCACCTTGTCTGGGACTGTCAATGGACCCCATCACAACCACCAGCCCAGTCTTGTTCAGACAATGTGGGGCTGCACTCAGGTTACCCTAATTTCCCAGCTTGTTTTCTCCTTGGTGAAGCCCTACTCTTGCTGTTCCCTGATGGGTGGCCTTTTTTAGGATTCAGGATCGACAAGTATGCTATGCAGCAGGAGAGCTTCCGGACAGCCTTCCTTTTGTTAGGGTCTGGGCCCTCTGTGGCCCTGTCCCATGTTCCCTGCTCAAGAAAATCAGGATCCGCTTGTGTTTTGTGATCCTCAAAGAAAGCATCATTTCTTTGGGGATATATATAAATACACTGGTATCTGAAAAAAACCCTCTAGTATTTCTAAATGAAACAGTTGAACATCTAGCCTGTATGCCAATTTCTGTTGTTATTTTTGTTTTTTAGAAGCACATACTCAAAGTAAATTCATACGAAATTTCTCAGAAAACTTGACAGACAAGAACTTGAAGAAAGGCTTCAGTATTATTGGTGACTAGCTAACATAAGCTGACAATAGCAGATAACTGTGATGAAATACTGATGTTTCCTTAGTCCTGCCTCTTCTTCTTTCTGGGGTGTTGGTTCTGAGACCACTTATTAGCCAATGGTTTTACCATATTGCTAAAATTAATCTCCAGATTGATGTAAAAGTAATCAAAAAATTCTACTTTTATTTAGAATAATAGCCACTGGAAATAAGGAACTCTTGCTCACCTCTATCCTATGACATGAATGTTAATAAAGGACTAACTCTAACCCAGGCTGGTGTCAGAGGCAAGAAAATATAGGTCAGAACTGTGATTGGTATGATCAACTATAGAATTTAAACATCGAGTTCTCATTAATCTCGATGGCAATTATTTAGCTAAATCCCCATATCCTTTCAAAAATATGCCAGTGTTTTACTACTAATTTTGTCACGTGCATACATAGTGACAGATTTTGTAAAACTACTTTCATAAATTAACAAAACCCTGAAGTACCATACTGATGAATATCAGTAAGAAGTTAGAAGACAGTCTGATTAGATTTCCTGTGGTAGAAGTGCATTATCAAACAAAATACAGGTTTTGAAATGCAACACCCCAAAAGAAATACAGTAGGCTGAAAATTCCCATAATGAGAAATCCATGAGCCTAAATATTTGGTGTTTCTGATTTGCTCACTTCCTCAGGTTAATGTTTCTTCAACATGTTTCCAATTCTTTTTTTTTTTTTCAGCTGAATTGGTAGTTGTACTTTCAAAGGTGATGATTTGCAAATGATGATTTCCAGCCTACTGTATTCTGTGTATGGCAGAATGTCCATCAAGATGCCTGTAGGTGACATTAGTAGTGCAATCATTCAAAATGCAGCCTGACAGCATTTCAATCAATTCACTTTTCAACACTAGACATCAAATATACATTGCAAACCCAGCACCTGCTCTACTTGTAGTGTGACATCAAATAGGTTAGCCTCGGGTCCTAAGACAGAGGCTGTCTCTTGAACTGCTACATTAAGAAGTGACTTTGGCAATGATACTCTTGGAGATTAACACTCCACCGAAACCGGCTCTCAACCTACAGTACAATATAATCCCTTTACTCCTTGTGTTTCTCTCTCTCAGCACAGCCTACAGGACCTCTGTGTCTGTTAGATGAGTCAGCCACAGAGTCCAGCTCTTAACCTCATACAGTAGAGACAACAAAGGTATGAGCAGAATGGCAGCCTTATGTTTATAAAAATTTGCCCCAGGCCTGAGCTCCCTGGGGACAGCTTCTTCCCATTAGTAACAGCTGCATTGCAATACCCCCAGAGGCACCTTGGGGGCCAAATTTTGCAACTCTTCATGGTGTCTTGGTGGGTGTATCAAGACCTACCTATTTAAAACAGCAGGGGAAGCACTAGGATAATATCCAGCTCTTGTCACACTGCTCTTGAGATGAAGTCTAGCTATTGCCATACCAGGACTGTTTTTGTCTTTTGCTGGGGATCAAGAAGAGATCAGTTAATGGTGCCCTTATAAGTTCTCATTTCACTTTTGTACTTTGGGGGCTGAAGTAAAGTCTGCTCCTTGACCCACAACAACCTGTGCTGCCTCTGCTGGTACTTTTGCTTTTGAGTCAGGTCCGTAATTCCCTCTAAATGAGAAGACAACTAGCTACAGTTAAACACCAGGGAGGTGCCTGAGAAAGCAGGCAGGGACTGAATGTGCTCAGGATTTCAAGTTCAGAGGAATAAAAAAGGCATGCCAGCTCTCATGAACGTTAAAAGGATGGTGTGAATCCCCTTCCCTCTGTTCTGTTTGCTATGAGGCTTTGATGCTGATGGTGTAAGTCACGAAGGTGAACAGCTGGGAGATGAATCAGGTGGAACAGTACCGGAAAGGCACTGTCAGCTGGTCGTAACAGTGGCGTACCCAAGGACATGCAGACCACTGTGCAGCACAGGTGCAGTTTGGGCCTTCTGAGGAGACTCTAAGAGACAGGAGTGGGGACCCAGGTGTGACAGGTTTATAAGGAGAGAGTTTTGATGTGGCCTATTTACCAGATGCCTCACCACCACCCCTGCCAGTGCTGCAGAAGATGTGATCTTTTATGCCTACAGGAACAACACCTGGTTCTGCCCCAATTCAATCCCAGGCACTAGGCAGGATGGTGATGATCACGTTAGCACACTGATCCAGGATTGCAGGTTCACGTTTCTTATGTGGGGCAATGTCTTCCTCACAGCATGCACAGTGAAACAATTAACAGCTGGTCTCACCATTAGCTTTGAGCCCACGACAGGCAGGAGGTTTGTGTCCCTTCACCCTGCGGGAACCGCTTGCGATCACATTCCTGGAGCTCCACAGAGGGCACTGCCCTGGTTATTGCTGCCTCTCTTGCTGAGAAACACTCCACATCAGGAATGCAAGTGCAGCAGGAGTTATACATCCCACGTGGCACAAAAGAGGTTAATGTAGGGCCCAATAACCTTCACAGATGAATCAAACCGCTGAGTAGAAAAAGCTGTCATAAATATTTGCAGTCCTAGCAGAGTTAATGGAGGAAGAAGAGTGCTGTCTTAGAAGATGATGCAGTAGAAGCCGTATATGGACAGACTTCAAGAAGGGTAGGAAACTGTAGAGGGATGGGAGAGATTATCCAGAGCTGCTTAACTCAGTGTCTTTGGGCTGGAGGGATGCTTTTCTCTCTGAGAAGTGACTGAATCTCTTCCCACTGGAAATGTTGGGCTCTGGAGACAGACAGACTGGATGCTGGTAAATCCCAGGTTAGGGCAAGGTCCCTGCCAGCCTGCTCAGTCTGCTCTTTGGGACATTCATCTGACTGGTGCACTCTCAACACGCAGACTCACAGATGGTGAAAGGACCCACAAGCCAGCCTGAGTGCTTGCTGGGGACACAGATGTGCTCTGGAGATTGCTTTGGTATTTATGTGAAACAACTGCTTTTTATTAAGAAGTGTTGAAACTAATAATAAATATTTATAAATTACTTTAGTGTATTAAATTGTTGACATAACACAAACACAAATATTTCTTAGGAAAGTGAATAAACATATAAAGCTACATTACTTTGTAAATGAATTCATTAGTATTTATTACAGGAAATTACAATCAAGTATTAAGCATTATGATGCCTTGCTTGGAGAATGGATATATTATTTTCACTATTATTAATAATTTCAATTACCAACTTTAAGTACTGGTGATTCCCCCCCCCCCATCCCAGGACACTAATTTTTATACAACATCTAAAATACACTTAGTGTTTTTGTTTTGTGTAGCTTTGTAGTACACAATAAATAATTGAAAATAGTTAATTTCCTAGTTGCTAAGTGGAAATAGAAGCTCTGGGTTTCTCTTAATCAGTTATGACCCAGCTTGGGAGAGCTGGTTTATGTTGTGCGATAAGAAATGTATTTCTCTGAAGTTTTCTGTATTATAACCAAAATGCCAAGAGACCAGGTTTCACCCTGCTACTGATTTTTATGTCCTTTCTGCCATCAAACAAGTTTATATGCTCAAAAGCCTGCTGACCTTACACCTACTGTATTAAATTGGTTTAACAAAACATATTGCCTCAAAAATGTCTGTGGATTATGATGGTCTCGTTGCTGGTGCTAACCTGGTTGCCCCTACTACAATCTTGTTGATCTCCCATAATTAGACCTATTACACAATATTCAGCCAATCTGTTTTCAGATATCTTTATTTGTCAAGAAGATGCATCACCTAAATGTCAGTTTTTGGCTTGACACCATAGGTCTTCACAACCCCAAATCTGTGCTCTAGTTCTCTTCCCATGTGCCCTCCTCTAGCACCCATCTCTATGCTCTGATCTCATGGGTTGCTACTTCTGATGACTTAGCTGCCTGACTGATGTGCTGTGCTTGGGACACACAAACTCTCATGTAGAGGTGAGCATTTTCACTTCTCAATTACCACAATTAACTTTGCACTCAGTATCTTGGTAGAAATGGGGGTGCCTGGCCAACTGTACGTCTGACCACCTCGCCCTCTCCTATGGTACTGCGGTATCCCCTGAACTCTAGCTGTCCTTACAGTGTCCCACAGACCCCCTGCTAATGGCAGCTAGGAGTTGTTTCCACCCCTTCAGTGCCCAAGCAATCAGCATACAACCCATAGCCAAAGTGAATGAAGATGCTAATGAGGACACCTGAATTGATTTGATGGTGATATTCAGCTGTTGAACCAATCACCAGACTATAAAAGCAGTGAGGTGGTTTAACAGAGTATTTTGCTTAATCCTGAGGAGCAATAGTGCTGTTTGTGTGTAGTAGGGTTGCTTTATGGTACCTCATAAAGTGCTTTATGCTAGAGCAAAGCATAGTTATTCTAGTTTTACTAGTAGTGGGATTTAAAAATACGTGTATTTAGTTTTTACATGTTCTTCTGTGAGTTGCTAAATAACTTCTGTGCTACTAAATGAATAGATTGTGTGCGATTGTGGATGTTGTGAATAGGTTTGGCTATCTGGAGGAGTGTGAGGGGAGGGATATTATAGTACAGCTCTCTTTAGCTTCCTCATTTTTTTTTTTTCTTGTATTTTAACACAGAGAAATGAATGAATTCTTCATGAAAGTTGCTGGATGGACAACTCCTGTTTATCTGATCTTATCTTTCTTATGAGGAAAGGCTGAGGGACTTGGGTCTTTTTAGGCTGGAGAAGAGAAGGCTCAGAGGGGATCTCATCAATGCTTACAAATACTTAAAGGGAGGGTGTCTGGAGGATGGGACCAGTCTTTTTGCTGTGGTGCCAGTGATAGGACAAGAGGTAATGGGCACAAACTTGAACACAGGAAGTTCCATTTAAACATGAGGAGGAACTTCTTTCCTTTGAGGGTGGCAGAGCACTGACGCAGGCTGCCCAGAGAGGTGGTGGAGTCTCTGACTCTGGAGACATTCCAAACCCACCTGGACGCCATCCTGTGCCACCTGCTCTAGGTGACCCTGCTCTGGCGGGGGGGTTGTACTAGATGGTCTCCAGAGGTCCCTTCTAACCCCTGCGATTCTGTGATCTTCACAAGTCCTGGAGGAACAGCAATGGATATCCCTGCCTTGTTTCACCTCCTAGGCTGGTCCTCTGTGTGTGTGTCACAGATAAGGAGCTCTGTTTGATGACTACCCTAGTCTTCTATTGAGACTGTCCAAGGTAAGTGTTTGCTTCATAGGGTGCTTTTTTTTTTCCCCTCGGTTTTTGTCTCATGAGGAGAAGTTAGCCACTGAGTAGGTGTGACCAGGTCAGCTGATATGGATTAAAGAACACTGATCTGATGTTAATAGCTTGTATTAGCAATAAGTGTGCAATTTTACTAATGCTGCTTGAACGATCATTTTGCACTGAAGTATTTTCTAAGCAGGAATATAAAAAAAGTTGCCTGAAATTTACTATAGAAGGTTATGTGATGAATATGCATTGATTCAGCAAAACTTGTTATTTTATGAAATCAGTTATTGTCATGCTTCTAGTTCTGATGCGTTTACAGTAATGTTTTCCCTCTAGCAGGGCTTGACTAAGATGGGATTCTTTGCCTTCCATTGTAAGAATTAAATATTTATTTTGATTTTTTTTTCCACATTTTAAACAGTAATTTCATGTTGAAAAACACTTTGATATGCCCTGCTCTGATGGAAGACATAGTAGAAGAATTCTGTTGCTGTCAAAACTGAGTGAATGCTAAAAAACATAAGTCATAATTCAAATTTAGGAATAATTTAACTTAAGCTGGATTTGTGCTGCTGTTGCTCAATGCAGTAGTGTTTGGAAAAACTGGTCACAAACTGGAACCCTGCTGTGCTAGAAGCTGTATTGACACTGGACTAAAAGGTAGTCGCTGCTCTGACACGCTTTCAGTTTTCCCACAACATTTAAGCAATTAAGTTAGGTGTTCAGTTTGTTTGCTTGCTTTGGCGCTTGCTCCAGCTCTCTTGTTTTTTTCTTTCCTGAATGACAATGAAAATTTATATTGAACGCACATGTTGTTTTAATTGCCTAGAACATACCTATGTGTTATCTGCAGACTTCATCCGCTGAAGTTTACAAAAACCCTTCCCTTTACTTGTCTGGTCTGCAGCAAGTTATTTGACTGTCTTCCCTCATATTCTTAAATACGTGTACAAAAACCATGGTAGATCTGAATGAGGGCAAGTGCCACTGACCAGTGACTAGAAGAAGTATGTTTTAAAAGCATCATAGCCATCCTCAACCTGTTGTAGGCAATCCTTTCCTGATCTTTAAAACCAGAACTACAGAATGTGACATTTTCAAATACAGCAAGAGTTGTGGCTGTTTCACTGCTAATACTTATCTTGTGTGTATAATTGCTCTATGACATCAGAGGCAAAATTAGAAAACCAAAATCACTGGTGGTGTTCCAGAAGGGACTAAGCCTGCTCTGCTGGGACTGTTCAGCTTCGCTAAAATACTGTATTCCCAGCATTCATCTGCTAAAGCTGATCTGAAGGTCATTTAAGGTCTAGAGTTGATAGAAGTTCTTCTGTTCACCTTGGGGGCAGAATTGGATCTTAAACGATCTATAGGCCTTCCTTTCCCCAGAAAGGGGCCTACATTCACTTGCACGATTATTTGGTGTGAGTTAAATCTAAGATCTGTAGCCAGCTAATAAATTTAAAACCATTTAATTTGTTTTTCTTAGCAACAGTGTTTTAGTCAAGGCCTGTGAGATTCAGAAAGGGAAATGTGTGTGTGTCTATGTATCTGTGTGTGTGATGTGTGTGTGTATATATAGTAGTAAAGCTTAAATTGTAGCTATGAGTACTTTTGATATTAATTTGATCAGTGTATAGATACTAATGTAAATAACTCCATAGGATTTCTGTATAATGCATAAATGAGAGAAATGCTTGCAGGCATATTTTATGTAATGAAAAAGATGAAATCTAAACAATTTAAGTCTTCTGAAGTTGTTTCTTCCACTTTTTCACAATATGAACAGCAAAGGTCAAAGGTGTTAGATGTATGCTTTTGCTCGTCTCATTATAGAGTTAAATACTGACAAAGTAACTGAGTAAATAATTTAAGTATATACTCAGCATTAATTATTCTATGTTGTGGTTCAGTGAATTCAGAAAATTAATTCCACTGAGAAGATCTCTACTTGCAAAAGGTATACATTTCATTGGGTAATGCTGTATTTCCTTTATGGCCTGAAAATTACCCAGTGTTAGATAATATTTCAATCCACTAATAAGTATTTTGCACTAACTTATCTATTTGATTAAATGTTTTTTCCATTAATATAGTAAAGCTTTTATCTGCTCTGTTAGCCATCAAGGTACATCTAGATAGTTATAAAGGCCTCTAGTAACCCCACAGTCTCTTGTAATTAAAATGGTTTGGGTTTAGGGTCTTGTAAGTAGCTGTAGGGGCCCTGATCATGCAAAGAAGGCGTAGAAAATGAAGCATCAGGGTAAGAGCTCAGGGGGAGGGGGAATGAAATAATCAAATGGATTAGAGAAGATAAATGGGGAAATTTAATATTAGTAGTGTTGATTGTATTACAGTTGTATGCATAGTTGATTCTAGTTGGTTGGTTATCTGATACAGTCAGTATCACATTTGTAGGTGGAATCATAGAGGCAAAACAGTATGTGCTCTTCCCTGAGGAACTTGCACTACAAAATGTGTGTGATGACCAAGGCAAAGAAAAGGCAGTAGTGCTACTTCTGCTGTCGCTTGACGATTCACTCCTCTCTTAATTATTATATGTGTCTGTGAGAGCAGCTTTGATAAGTACTGGGCTGAAAATTAGCAGAGGATGCTTGAGGGTGCCTACAGACTAGGAAAAAAATGTGACAACTGTGATTTCCACTTGCATGAAAAAAGTAATGCCATCTTTTATAAAGGGCTGTATGAAAGGTAAAAGGGCTAAACTGAGGCAGGAGTGTCAGTTCCATGGCTGGCGTAAGCTGGCATGGCTCATTGACTTCAATGGA
Organism: Burhinus bistriatus; assembly: GCA_013397275.1. Lineage (NCBI taxonomy): Eukaryota > Metazoa > Chordata > Aves > Charadriiformes > Burhinidae > Burhinus > Burhinus bistriatus. Next base: position 114,376 of record VYXH01010599.1, read on the forward strand.
ACCAAGTTGCTTGCTGCCAGCTAGGGCCCCAAATACCACTCAGATATTAGGACAATGTGTTTGATGTGCCCTTTGATCATGTAAGTCAAATTGCGTGAGTTATTACTCAGAATGCAGAAGAAAGTTGGGTTTTAAAAATTGCTTGCTTCCCCATGAAAATTCACTGAAATGTTTGCCCTAAGAGTCCTGGAATAGAGTTAAGAAAGCATCAGAAGCCGCAAACCTCTCCCTGAGGAAATTTATAGCAGGGAACTGACACACAAGGGTGAAGCACATTCATGATGTTGAGGTCAATCTCATTCACTTTGTCTTGGCCCAAGCTACGTTTCTACCTCTTGTTTTCTGTGCCTGTGAATTCCCTGAAACTACCGTAAGTATAAACCAATTCCATTTTAGTCTTTAAGCAGTATTTCAGCATTTTAGTCTTGGGGATACTTGTTCTGCTTATTAATTTTGCGCTTTAGGTGAATTCATACAGATGGTGAGATAGGGCAAGAAGATTTACGTTTAGATTTATTGGGGAATCCTATTTTTCTCCTGCTACCTGACATCAATAGGGTTGCATGGTCTATTCACTCCATCAGAAAGTGCACCCTGAGAAAGTATGGAGAGGGCCCTGATTGCAAGCCTGCCTTCAAACAGGTCACAACTCCATTGTTCTGGAACAATAAAGGTTTTATAAACAAGTCTGACTAGAAAGATTGTGAGTTATGACACTACAAAGAGCCTTGCTGAAAGCAAAACATGGCAAAAAAGAAACCGGGTAAGGCACAAAAAAATGCTTATAAACATTAAGTCAAATCCCAGGTCTTGAGTGAGACATTGATCTATTGATGTCGGAGGAACTGTGCTACCTTACAGCAGTGCTGAAGTTGGTCTATTAGTGTTTACACCACCCAGTGTATATGCTGTATAGTTGAAGTGAAAAATAAATGTGTAGGCACAGAAGTACTTAAAAACCTGATTACTACTGACTTCAAAGGCATTGCTTGCGTGCTCCGAGATAGGCATATACTTAGGCTTCTTGTTGGGGACTTGAAAGAGACTGTGGATGATCCCCTTCTACTCGCATTGCCTATCACAGTCATCTCACATTACGTTAACTTACTATTTCCGATGACCATCTGTTGCCTTTCATCATAAATTTAGTACCGCCTCTACAGACTCTCCCATTGGCAAGGCCTGCTACAGTTACTCGTAGCGGTAACTTATGTGGAAGTATTTTTGCAATACTGGAACTTGCTCCTTTGAGGTGTGGTTATCTTTTCACTACACAACATGCAGTATCTGGTGTAACAGGTGCCTTGTGGGTGTAAAGCAATGCAAGTGAGTAATTGGTGCCACTCTTGGTTGGGGTGGCACAAGTGAAGGATGCTCTGGGAAAGCACAAAAGGAAGCCTCTTGAATTCAAACAACTGATGTGTTGAAGGCATTCAGACTTGTATATATTTGAAATTTAAAAATAATTTCGTGAAGGTAATCTGGTTAACTTATCCTTTGTGCGCAGACATTTAAATGGTCTCTTTATCTAGGTTCAGCATTTCAATCCATCACACCAAAACCAAGAAACTTTCCCTTTTCAGAGATGTTCTGTAAACGTAAATTTTTTTTTTTCCCTACCTCCTGGAACTCTAGGTCTCTGAAAAAGCAAGCTCATATTACTTTGTTATATGAGCTGCTAAAGTTTTTAATTTTGGTTGCTGGTGCCCAGAGGACAAGTAATCAGTTATTAAGCTAATCAGCCTTATGTTAGAGTGCATCAGTTTGATGAGGTTAGTGTTAAAAATCTGGCATAAGTATTTGCAACCTTCCTGTGTTAGTGGAATGTAATGCTTTTCCATGCAAAGATCAACTTAACAAGCAGATTTAATCCGACACTGGGGGGAAAGGAGAAGGGGGGTCAGAGTAGAAGGGATTGAAACCCTCTGTGTACTAGACTTCCACCTCTACAGCTATGGCAAGCAATTTTTACCAAATGAAAGATTCAGGTTGTATTTCAGTAAAGCAGGTGGTCAAAATGTTAGGCAATAACAATTCTAGAAGTTGCTACTGTTCTGCTCTTTTTTTTTTTAATGCCTCTAAGAAGGATGTATGCAACTACTTAGAAACTTTATAATTAACTAGCTCTCATCTGATAATACATGGATAACAAAGGAATTAGAAGTATCCACTTGCTCTTTTTCTTTACTTTTTAACTAAATTTTAAATTTGTCTTGAATAAGATTTGTTAGTATGATGTCTGTTTACCAAAGGTGCCAAGCAAAAGCAGTGAACTTGGATAGGACCAAAAAATAAGTATTGTATTGTACAGAAAAATACTACAATTCAAGCTTCTAGCTAGCTGAAGCCCAGAATCACTTGGGATTATATTAGTTCCTAGTGAGAACGTGTTCACTGTTTGTTCAGGGTTTTTTTATGAAGAAACTAGATGCCAGAGTTTCTGCATCCAGCTTGTTTGGGGTGGGGAGTAGGGGCCATCCAGGTTTATCAAGCTGAATTTTGCATTCTGCAACCTTAATCAGCCTGAAGCTAATTAGCAGCTTCTACACAATAAGGCCACAAGTCATTAATCATAGGAGATGAGAGCAGTCAGCCCCCCATCCTCGACATTTCAAGAAAAGTTTTCTCTCGTGCTTTTTTTTTTTGTGATAGGGCTTCAAAAGTCGCAAGATTGCTTTTCATGGTCAATAGTGTGTGAAGTATAAGCCATGTCTTGATGTGACAGACAAGGGACCACTGTTCAAGGACCCATTGGACTTTTTTTTTTTTTTAAACGCTGTCCTCTAATAGAATGGAGTCAACTGATGACTTTATTTGCTTTGAGTTGAAGCATAGTTCAGCTGGGAATAAAAAAAAAAGTTTTAACAAGTATGATTTTTGTTAAAGGGAAGTTTGAATTTTTTACAAAGCTGCTTAGTTCTTTTTAAAAGTTACAATCCTTTCTTATGCGCAGCTAATGAGGAATGAAAGTCCTTTCACATGCCTAATACAGTTTAGTACAGTGTGTCTTGGAATCTAATGCTAACAGCCACAGGCTAAGCACTAGGAAACCCTTGTAGGAAAGAAATAAAATTTCTTGAGGCTATTGATGAAAATTCTTTCAAACAATTTGGAGTAGTAAATTTAAATTAAAAAATGTATTCTCTTAAGTGACACCGAGAATTAGATTATGCATTATACTTTATTCTATTTTGTTTTTCATGTGCAGATATCTGTATTACTTCTACAATAAAGGGATAAACATCTAAAATAACTAGATATGTTTGTGAAAAAATTTCTGTGAAGGAAATCCTACTTCCTGTATCTTTCTTACTCTAATTTTTCTTTTTTGGGGGTGTGTGGATGATATCTGTATGCCTGATGCACATGTCTAGCAGGTCTTACTCCTTTACGGTCCATAGTGTGTCCCTACACCTGTTCATAGCATCACTGATTCAGGCTGAGAAAATTATTATGGTATTACAGCCATTTAGAGCTTCTGGCTTGGACAGCTGGGGAGAGGAGGTGATTTTATAAGTAACAAATATGTTCATACGGTCTCCTTTTATTAACCACCAAATTTCCAGTATAAGAAAAACTGTTTCTTTGTAGGACAGATCTTAGAAAGATTTCTTGAGAACCTAAGTGTATCTTTCAAGGCCTCTTAGTTATCATATTGGCTTCCATGGACTTTATTATTTTACTTCAGGAACTACAGTAACACTGGGAGGAGCTAATGGGCTTTTCTCTATTCAAGTGTTCAGGAGTTCCTTGTTCTAGCAGGCACTGTGCTAAACTCTGCATCCATCCCTGTGCCTGCAGTCACCCTCTGCAGAGTGGGGGGTGGCTTCTAGCAGGTGTCAGGTTGAGCAGCAAAGCTGTACAGTAACATAGTGCTGTACAGCACTGCCAGCAGCCTAGACACACTGCGATCTGTTGCTCCTCTATAAGCAGTTCCAGTTGTGCTTTGATTTGCTGATTTCCCGCATTTGCAGAGTTAAAATAATGTTAAAAGCCTGTCTGGCTTGGGGTTTTTCTTGGTTGTTGTTTTGGTTTCTTATTCTGTTATTAGTCTTTGAGATAAAAACAGTGAAAGTGAGGAAATAAAAAATATAATTAGGAGGCTCAAACAAATGAAATCAGAGTTCTGGCTATGGAAGCTCAGCAAGCAGCTACCTATACCTGTAATATGGCTGTATGTTGTCTTTCTTTGTCTGATTCACCAATGGATTTGGGCCTTGGACCACTGTTCTAATTTGGTAAGAGTGATGTCTCCAAGCTTTTTCATATCTTGTGCTTCTTCTGGGATCCAGGAGTCTGTGGGGATGATCACTTTGGGTAATGGCAGGGAGGAGATTACCCCAATCATAAGACTGTGGTTGAAAATATAACTCTAGATAAGACTTCAGAGTGAGAAGTCCTGTGTTTTGGTGCCTGAGTAGTATACCTTTATTTTGATATGTTGTGTCCTCCTGGGAGAAGCATTGGAAAGCCCTTTTAAGTGCCACCTCTTCATTGCGTTTTTGGTTCCTACCACCACACACGCACACACTCTTGCATACTCCCACACCCACTCCTTGCTTTCCAGTTTTCTGTTTTTGAAATGTGAACCCAGTGACATTCCAGTTCACACTAAGCTTTCCATGCTGCCTTGAGTGGGCCTGCCAATTAGGCAAAATGCGTTCACGCATCCCTAACAAAAAAGGCCCCATGCAAAAACTTCAGCAAAAAACCCCCTAGTAGCACTGAAAGAGCCATTACCTTCCTCCTGTCGTATCAGTGTAATGGTAAAATATCTTTAAACCATAGACCATAGCACTGGTTATGGTCTATTGTATCAACTCATACATTTCAATGAGAGGGCATTTTCTTTCTTTTCCTCTCTTTGTCATACTGGGGGGAAAAAAATATGACAAGCATCCACNGCATCCACACAACAAAATTTGTAATGAAATCACATTAAGGAGAGCAGAGAGTTAAGACTGATATTCTGTTATTACCTCAGCTCATTACATCTTGAGTTTTTGTTACTTGTGTAGTCCGTAAGATCACCCGCTGTCTGGAGAACGCTGTACTACCTGGAAACAAAGAAAAGTGTTATGCTGTAGCTTTACCTCTGAAATTTCCTTGCTTTGCCAGCTTTCCTCAGTGTTACCATAAACCAGTTTTTGGTGACTTATATATATTAATGGCATTAATTAAACTATCAGCACAGCTGAATAGGAGAAAATGTGTCTTCTGAACTTGTTTCTTGAATAGGAGTAAATGCCTCATTAATCTTAAGCATCAACCCAAGAACACTGTGTTTGTTAGATAGAATAATAAATGACTTTACAGGAAATACACAATAGCAGATGCTGGAATGCATCCATTCATTAGTCACTGTGCATAAATATCCCCTTATTTCCATGAAGAGTCATTTAATGGAGGGCCAGTCTGACAAACATGCGCAAGCTTTCACTCACTGCGAAAACGGAAGGGAGAAAATATCATACAAATTTGCCTGCTGAACACAAAGCATCACATACCTTATCATGTGTGCTTTTTCTGCTCCTTGCCTATCTTTCATCAGATTGAAATGCGTATTAGCAAAAGCAAAACTGTTGGATGGGTTTTGGAAGCCCATAAGGCGTTATAGTTATTTCTGCCGCTTGGTTACCATGTCTGTTTCACTGGTGTGTCATCTTGGAGACAATCACCAGCTTCACTCACATTAATGCAGACTCAAAGCCCAGTTCAGTGTCTAGTAAAATCAAAGGGAGGCTTTTTGCTCCAGAATCTTAGAAAAAAACAACATGGGAGTTTTCTCGTTTTGTTTGGTTTTTTGAAGGTGTGGTTTTGTTTGCGGTGTTTGGTTGGTTTGGGGTTTTTTTTAGTCAGTGTCTCACAAGAAACAAGCTTGTTTCAGTGAGTAATAGTGTATCGAAAAAAAAATAATTAAAAGTTGCTCCCCTCTCTAGCCGCTCTGCTTTCTTTCAACTTTTGTAAATTTGTATTTATTTTCTTGTCTTGTAACATAACTAAGCCAATGAAGCACCTCTGGCAAACGGGTACATTGACAATTGTTTTTAAAAAAAAGTAAAGCCCATATAGTAATCGTGTGGAGGGGAAAGCAAAGCAATTGGTCAGAACTCCTGTTGTTCTCCAACTGTTGATTCAACGCACAAGAATCTTAGATGTATTACAGGAGCACTTAAATAATTTGCTTGGTATGCTCCCTTGTTTCTCAGTGCATGCCTTCATGAAATTTGACTAAAGGGTTACGTTTTAGCATAATACTCCTTAGAAAATGTTAACGGAGTGTGTGGATGTCCTTTTGTGTTTGAGGTCTATTTTGATTTCTAAAGCTAAATTGACCAGAAAGACAAGAAAACTTTGATTCATGGAACAAATTCCTAAATTGGTGATTCCATTGAGTACCAAAGGTATCTGCGTGCTTCTAACAGCACCCATCCCACTCCAGAAATTGAAAATCTTCCATGTGAGCATGCAGGTGCCTTCTTTCCATGTATTCTTCACTCGTGTTGTATGGTTTCATGCTAGAATACTAATCAGGGTGCTTGGCTTTTAGCCTGCACAGGCTCGGCCGCATAACACAAGGGAGAACAAAGTTTAATTTCTTATACTGGAACTTTCTGAATAAGTATGGATTTGGAAAACTGCTATGCATGATTTGCTGAATCTTCTCATCTGAATTGAGAGCTTGGCAATGGTTTATGGTATTGTCAAATCAAACATTTTGGACCAAAAAATTCAAGCTGGGTACAGTGGTAGCTTGGGAGACAGTGCTTATTTTTCTACTGGTCTAAATGTGCAGTCTCTGCTCAGAAGTCCTACTTGCATGAACAAGCAGCAGTTTACTTACAGAATTGGAGCCATAGGTCAGCAGTGAGTTGTTAACAAAGTCAAGGGAGGGAAAGTTTTGTTTAAAAGTAATACCTAATGATGATAGCAGCCTAAATTATCTTAGTTGATCAGTGTTTTTTGAAACGGAAAATACCAAAGAGGTGTTCCTATGCATCTGTCCTCTGAGAACCAGGCCCACCTCAACTGGTCACAGAAGTTATTACTAGGCTAATAGTTCACTAACAATGACAGACAATATTAGTACTTTATGAAGTGAAATGCAAATTTAAGTTTCTAACCAATTTTTCACCATTAAAGATCCCAGGGAAACGTCACTGGGGAGCTAAAGTATTTTCCCTTTCTGTCAGATTTCCTTTTGGGGTAGCTTACATTTTTCCTGCATTACACTCCTGGTATGGTTTCATGCGGGTAGGTACACCAGTACTGGGATTTAAGTGTTCACATCGTTCAAAAATCTGTCCCATTGGTGTGCTATAATTACATCTCTATCCCAGGAGCAGCTACAGTCCTGTGACTAGCCAAAACCCTTTCAATACATACAACACTAAACAGAATTACACCAAATGTAACCATCTTAACATTGATTACACAAGTATGCAGCCAATAAAACACAGCACTACCCTTTTCTCCCAAGGGGCCACACTGCGCAGTGGTCATGGGTCATTTCCACTGTTGGTCCCAACAGGTCAAGCGTAGTTGGAGCCAGAAAATTCCTTTTGGAAGAGAAGGGCAGAGTCGTTCTTTACAACTGGAATGCCGGGTGGGAATCCTCCGGACTCCATCTGGAACAGCTTTGACCAAACAAAGGCCCCAGATCCGCTCGCACTGCAGTCGGTGGGAATACTGCCACAGCATTCCTTGGGAGCAACATTAGGCTTCGATTATGGTCACAGCAAGAGAGTAGTATACGTACAGCTGCCAAAAAATATTAACATATAATTCTAGAAATGTTTGTCTCTGCTTTCGTTTCTTTTCGTTTTTCTTTAAGGCAACTAACAGAAAATGCTTTTGCCTGTCAGGAATAAGAATTAAAATAAAAGTTTAAGGCCCAAGCTCCCTCTGCTTCCCCAGAGAGAGATCAGGAAAGTCATGCTTTTCAAAGTGCTCTGAGCCGCTGTCCCCTCTTCCAAATAAAGGGTTGTGCAAGGGCCTTGACAGCCGCTGCTGTTGCCCCCAGCCCTCCCCGGGAAGCGCAGCACTGCCGAGTGCGGCCTGCCTTGGCCTTTCCCCCTCCTAGCCACGAGGGTCCACGCTGGGACTGCTCGAGATTTTCTTTTATGGCCAGGTATACTGTTGGAGCGAGCTCAGCAAAATAACGGTTACAAGATGTGAAGAGCAGGGGCCAGATTGTGGCCCTGAGGCTCCGCAGGGCCAGAGAGCAGTGGCACGTTTCAGCTAGCCCTTTTCCACCAAGGCCATCCTCCTCGTGCACCTGATGCATCTGCTCCGTGTTCTGTGCGTTGGCTCTGCCTCTGCCTTTTTTATTAGTATTTCACAGCATATGCGCTCAGAACAGCTTTCTTATGTTGTAGTCTTGATGAACTAGCTTTGTAAATCACAATAACTTTAACCGGGAGGAGAGGATAAAGCAAATTTTGTGGGTGCTGAATTCTTTCTTGCCTGAAACAATTAAATGTTTGGGCAGACCCTTAGACCTTTTTGGCTGCTGATTGGAGTAGAAATGAAACAAAATATAGTACAATGGGAAAAACCAAGTGCAGAAGAGTTTTCCTTAAAACACAGTGTGGACAGATTTAATTCCATGAGATTAATTTTAAAGGAAAAATGGCATGAATTATGTTGTATAATTTCCTACAGTTTTGTTGTTTACAAACATTAAAGTCTTATGCTCCTGAGGTCAACAGGTTTTTTTATCATTAACTTCAATGGAAGTAGAATAGGATTTTTAAAATGCTTTGTTTAGAGACCTCCGTGATTATTCATTTCCTCTGAGGCCTTTTAGAAAGGACTAGAAGATAGATTTTCCTTCTTAACAAGAAATAATTCAAGACAGTCAGAAATGCCTCTTTGTAAATTTTCTAGCTGTATAATCCAGGCTTTAATGTTAACCACAGTAAGAGAGCTGAAGCCTCGAGTCTGGAGTGCTTTGTATTTTGTTTCATGATGTTCCTTCCATAAACTACAAAGGAGAGGCCTTTCCCAAAGTGAAAAAATGTGAGAGTGTGAGAGTATGGTCCTGCTAGTCTAAAGGCAGATCAGGATAGTCAGTAAGGTATGAGAAAAAGAAAGCCAAAGGCCAAAGTGAATGCTGTCCGTTCTTCTTATAATTGAAAAAGTTTTGTGTAGATAGTGGTAAAAAGAGAAGCACATGAATAGCAGCTGACACCAAAGAACTCATTGTAACTAGATTACATTACTTTGGTTTCTAATTCTATGGAGACTATTCAGAAGCATATAAAATTAGTGAGTCATTTGAGACTGCTCACAGTATCTTTGCATCATATCAGCCTAGGGAAGCGACTGTAAAACCAAATCATTCTGACTTGCTGGGTTGTAGATCCACTTTGTTTTCGCTTTGTAGTTGCAAAATGTGGCACAAACTTCAGAGCAATTCAGAATGTAGCTACAGCTTCCTTACAATTTAGAACATTCACTCCAGCTACTTAGAGTAATCAAGAGATTGCTTTGGATGTAGAAATTCATGAACTTCGTTTCGCATGTTTTGCAAATACTTTTTCAACCCCACAAAGTGAGGAAGAGTACACGTTTGCTCATTTACTCCTCCTCTGTGCTTACAGAGGCTTGTACTTGCTGTTTAACTGATCTGTCAGTTGTCTTTGATGCAAACGTCAGGGTAGTGCGAAACATGGTACCACAGAAATATGCTTGTGGGGTAATGCAGGGAGAAGATCCACAACCCAGCTATTTGGTCTAGTCTAGTTTGTTAGGATGCTGTAGGATATAAGGACTGTCTGTGGTGTCTGAGGAAGTGAACGCAGATGTGCAATCCCTATTTGTTCAGCTTCATATGAAGTAGATGAGAGAGATTGTGATGGGAGTATATCTAGTTGGACTTGAAGGAGGACTCCTACCCTGTACTCGTGGCTCTTCAGTGACTTATTACGTGGCTCAAAAAAAATGGTATGACATCATGTTTTTGATCTTGCATATATGCAAATATGCATTTCATTTTGCATATTTGTTTTGCGTAGGCAATTGGTATGCTGTTTTAGCTGTTGCATGCTCTTGCAAGGCAATGCACAAAGAATTGCCCCTGTGCATGGTATGATATCGGTTGCAGGCACTACGTGTATGTTTGCATGCAGAGTGCTGAGACTGCGATCTCGGCGTGCTACACTTTACATCTTGATCCCACCTCTGCTTTTAAGTGCATGCCTGTTGGTCCAGCTCTGCTGGGTGTCAAGCAGTGGGCAAGCCATGGTCTTGCTGTGTCTGTCCACATTCTAGAGCTAAATCCTCCTGCTTCTGCTTCCTCTGTTCAAGGACTGACACAATTCACACCCCTAATAAGGAGTTATGAAAGACGAGGCACTCTGGTTCCACATCTTTTCCCCCCCCTAGCACAGATGTACAAACTAAGCCTGTGACTAAGTGTCACTTTGACTTGAATTCAGCAAAGCACTCAGGCTTGATCTTAAGCATATGGATAATCCATTGCTATTGAGCAACTTAATTACACCATCTTTAGGGGGACTAAGCATGTGCTTGGGTGCTGAAATAAGATCTTCGGGTTTTTTAAATAAATTCATGCCTAGCTGTAAGTACAAACAAATGCTAACGTACATGGTTAATGATGCTCCAGCCAGAATTGCTCATCCTTGCAGCTGTACATCAGAGCGCACATTTAATTAGAGTTTAATTATATTTTCATTTATTTTCTTCAGCAAGTAAATTTATACCTTGCTGTAAGTTTTCTTGGGAGTATAAATTAAAGTAACATTAATAACATTATATTTGTCCTAATTTGTGTATCTGTGCTTTTTTATCTGGGTTTTTTATTAGTCATAATGATGTACGTTTGGAGAACTTGGGCCACTAATCTATGTATAGAAGAAAATAATGCCAGGCAATATCATTATAATAATAAGAGGCTGTTTCTGATTTACTGAATAGAAATAATATCATAAATTTGCAATTAGGGTTTTCAAATATATTTTTTAAATTAATTTGAGGGAAAGTTGTCTGCATAACAAGGGATTAAGTAGAAAAAAGTCTGTATTTGACACTGGAAATGAAATCGTTCAAAAATGAACTTGAGAATTTTTTTTGTTCAAGAGTCACCTATTAATGGAACTTAACGTCAACCGAACCTACAATTATTTAATACCTCATTGTGGAAATTAATCTCTTCTGGAAGAGATTTGTGGGAAAAAGTTTGATTTGAGTATTTTTACCAACTTAGTGAAGTTCAGATTGTCCAAGTCTTCCTACTGGAGTGAGTTGTTCCTTAGATATAATGCCACGTATTAAATAATTTAAGAAATTGTATTTCTGCTGACACGTTTCCTTCAGTCCAAATAAATGTTTTAAAATCATTCATCAATATATGAGAAAAGTATAAAACTGTTATGAGCCTCATTGTATACAGCAGAAACCTCCAGCACAGGGAAACAAGGTACAGTGAGTTTAGATAAAGTGACTAATAATTTGAAAGATCAAATTTTTGTACACTTTACTTAAAATGTCTTAAGAAGTCAGCTTATCTATACTGGACATGTATAAACTTCTTCTGCATCTTCTTTTGTCTTTCTACAATCTGTGGATTATTTCAAAGCATTGCTTAGCCAGCATCCAGATTAGGGATGGGCGGCTCTATTGTGTTACTTCTGTTTTGTAGTTCTGAGTTACTTCTCTCTGCATGCCTGAGTCAGCTGGCCTTACTTCTCTGAGGCATCTCAAAGTTCACAAGACATTTTATTCTTCAAATTTCATAGATTTTTCGATGGCTGCTAATGTAGGAGGGCTGAGAATCTTCTCAGATGCACGTCACTTACAGAATGATAAATAAACTGTCTGCTTCCCCCCCCCACCCTTTAGTTTCCATATTATGAAAACTAATCTCTGCAGGAGGGAAGGGGGGGAGGGAGAGTGTGTCCCCTTCCCCCTTCCCCCCCTCAATTCTGGGATGCCATCTTTCTAGCCTCTCCAAAGTAGCAAGACTTGTTGTGCAGCTAGCAAGTGATTTTTTCTACTTTACTTCCCATATGGCAAAGTGCCCCCCGACATGGTATCTAGTCGTAGATTGCCTCTGCAGAAGGCACAGGATTCATTTTGTGAATGTTTAATGGTGAGCATGGTACTGAGGGACTGGAGGGGCTACATGGTGCCAGGGACCAAGACTAAATGTTATAATGGGGTTTCTGCAGTCTGTTCTGAGACTAGGTGGTGTCACTGAGTAACGTGGTTAGGAATAGCGAAACCATTGTTACACACAGAATCACAGAATTACAGAATAACCTTCCTCTTCCTTGTTCAGGAAGGTTAGGACCAACCAAGCAAGATGCATAGAATGGTATTTACCAGGACTGTGTTGTCTGTTCTGTATAGCCTGTAACTTTAGAGCCCTGACAGAGTCCTTCTTTGACTAAATTCCATGTTATGTTTCTCCAGGCAGTCACAAAGTTGACTATGAAATAAATGTGTTGCAATGATAACCTTAGACTTAACAACAGCCTGTGTCTTCTGTAAGTGACAGGGTATTCTTTCTATTTCCCAACTTGATGGAGCCATTAAGCTTTGAGTCTCTTCAGAATAGCGTAACACAGAAAGCAGAAACTGGGTAAACCAGGTTTACAGAACTTTTGCAAGTGTTTTAAACATTTTCTTTTCTAAGCCACACAAGTCTTGCCTGAGGCACCATTCCGAAAATAAAATTAGGCTTCTGAAAGATTTATTGGCTGCTTTTGGAATTCAGAGTAGTCGTCTTTTTGCTCACTCACATAATGAGGCAGTTGTGAAACCCTGACTCAGGGGTGAACTAAGCCCTCTTCAAAATGGGGACAAATGGGAATGTGTGGTCACACACATGCAACTTCATAATAGAACTGAGTCTCTGTAGGCAGCACAAACTGTGCTAGAGTAGGGCTGTGTACAGCACCCCCAGCTCCCTGCTAGATCCAGTCCTGCTCTAGTCGCTATGAGGACTGCTATAGTCCACAGGTATTCATGAAACAACCGGTGCTGTACACAGAATAAGGAGTCGCAGAGGCATGCAGGAGCAGATCTGTGTGGTCCCTAGTGATGGCTGCCCTGTCCCTTAACACAGCTTGTTCTTGCCTATAGTGACATTCTGATCTTTCTTATTTAATTGCCCTTGTGTTGGCTCTGGTTCGTAGTAGGGGGTGATTAGAGAGCCGTGTTTCCCTGCAGTGTTTAACAGTCTTGTCTTAAGTGAAGTGTACCAAGTGCATTACACTTAGGGTTGTATGCTTCACAGAGGAAAAGACTGCAGCCGCATTTGAAGCTGTTTCAGTTGATTGGAGCTAAAAGACCAGAACTTCCTGCTGCTACTGCCACTCCCAACCCCATGCAATTTCAATGGCCTGTTTTGGCTGAAATCAGCCCCCCTCTGGGTTGTTTACTCATCAAAACTGGTTTTACGGTATAGAGGACATCAAATGCATTTCAAAATGTGAAATAATCTTCAAACTAGATCCAGGAAAGGGTGTGTATTTGTGCACACAGCTTCTGTGCCCAAGATGCTTTTTCACTGAAATCTTTCAATAAACACTCTGAAAAGTGTTGGTTTTTTCCCCAGCAGTGCTTGCCATAAGATTGATTAGATTCAGGTGGCTTAAAGGAAGTAAAACTGTTTCTACTCTGCACCTAATTCTTTCCCTTTTGTCTTCCTGTGCAAATACAAATAACTAATGCAGGCAAACAGTAAATTGCAGTGAGCAGTGGAAGTGCTAAATGGTAACAACACTTAAAGCACTGCTGAAATTCAAAAGAGCAGCTGTTAGACATTTAAACCTATCATTCTCTTCTGAACATACATCAAATTTACTTCATAGCACTGTCATAAAAATGTATGAGAATGTAAATGCTTGAGTGACCCATTAATCTTTTGAGTAGTAAACATAAAATCTTCTTAACCCCAGTGATGATATAACCATACTTTATTTTGAATGAAGTGAAGATGTTCTGTGTCTTTCTGTGGTGTATAAATAAGAACAAATTAATATTAAAGTCTGATGTCTATGAAAAGTGTACCATTATATTGATTGCAATATGAAGATGTATGTAGTGAACAAAGCTATGCTCAATTTCTGATGAGCACAGAAAACCTAATAACAAATACACAAAGAGTGTAAGCTCGTTACTCATTGACCGCAATCACCAGTCTGATGCTGTTATCATTATTATTTACTAACTAACTCAATAATGAGTGTTTGTTCTTACAGAATTGTCCATAAAAATCTTCCTTTTTATGGATGTCAAATGATAAACCTGGTTTCTAAGCTGCCTTTGTGGTGAAAAGAGACCCTTAAGTATTGGAACTGTTGATTGTTCACTTCCATGCATAGGCCAGTCAGCTTCTCTCTAACCAAGCAAACCTGTCATGTATATCAAGGTGAATTTTGCTTCAATAAGGACTAGAAAAATATATCTCTTGGCTCCAATTATGGAACATTACTATTCTTTCATTTATTCCAATTCTTTCATATACCTTCCATTGCCTCTTGAAGCCTTCTTTGAAAGACATCTTGACTAGGCTTTAAAGGCAAAAGGCATTGCTCATGAACAACAAACTGCTTTCTTGTTGCAGAACTAGATATAGCCTTGATATAAATAGGGGAAATTCCATTAAACTTCTGAAGCTGTACAGCTCAAAGCACTGTGCCCACAGGGTAAAAAAAACTGGGAGAGCTGGAAAACTTCTATTAAATAATCAGTTTCATCTTCCCATCCAGCCAGGATTGTTTCCAGCAGTACACTGAGATTTCTTAAGCAATGGGACTTCACGCGTGGGGAACTTAGTTTATTCATAAAACATTTGAAATATGTCCAAGTAAGCATGGGAAAATTTAAGTCCATCAATTTTTAATGATATTTGGAAATGGAGGTGATTCCAGAGGTGGGGGGAGGAGAAGTAAAAAATTATAAACCAAGTAGTTTAACAGATTGAGATGAGCTGTATTAATTTAACTACAGATGCAAACTAGCTACCAGGCTACATACTCCATGACAGGCAAGTGTCTCTAATTAAAAAAAAATTTCCACTATGTTCAGCATCTTGCTCTCTTCCCATTGTTCCTTGAAGCTATCTTTGGAGGACATCGTATTATATTAACTCTCCCTTTGAGACAAAGTGTGTCTTGGTGAACAACAAACTACAAGGTGTAGGGGCCTTGATGATAAGTCAAAAAGATTATCTGAATCGGAAAAGCTTACATTAACTTGAAAGGCAGGTTGATTCTGTTCCATAGCTTGATTTTTGCAATACATTAGCAAGTAGTCAGCCCAGACTTTCGTGTGTTTTGAGAGCTCCCTCCAAAAATGGCATGAAAGTCAAACCAAAATATCATTGACATGATTAATGCACGTGGTAGTCTGTCTTGTCATCTTTCGTTAGTGTTTATATAAAAAATACCCTATTACTAGTGCATAGCTTTGGAACAAAGGGCTGGCTTTAACCAGCATCCTAGAATGAAGGAAAATCTTTGAGGAGAGTTGGGGTTGAGGGCAGTGCGTTGGGGCACCAGGCCAGACACCCTTCACCAGCCAGATCAGAGCTATCAGAGCCCAGGCTAGCGCTAACTGCACTTGTACTGTAGTACAAAGTCCTACAAAATTAGGTCCCAACAAAATGGAATGAGGTGTTGTGGCTAATAGGCTATTTAGGGAAGTGGTGGAAAGGTAAGGGAGGAAAGGAGTTTTTCTACTAGATTTCCCAAATCTTCCCACATCGTAGACTTCCACTTTTATTTCACAGTCTGAGAGAAAGGCGGGGGGGGGGG
>VYXH01010599.1:130237-158780 GCA_013397275.1 Burhinus bistriatus
AGATCTTCCCATGCAGCCCACTCTTCCTTTGCCACAGCGTGGAATGTTGTTGCTCCCAGCAACAAAGTCAAAACAAATAATACTGTTCTCTATCTGTGGGCAGCAGAATCAGTTTTGCCTATAGAACCCTAACAAAACAAATTTTCATTCTTCAATACTACACTTACTACTTTCATAAAATATGAGTTAAGATATTTGACTTTACTCACACTTTCCCAAATGACCTTCCTCTTATTTTACTGCTTTGGTACCATGTGGGCAGTCTGGGTAAGAAATTAAGAAAAAATGGTTACATGTTATGCTGAGTGTACATGTAAAAGCATATGGACTGTTGGACAGATGGCACTGTTGTAAGACAACTTTTACAGAAAAATAGATACTCATTGTGACTTTCAGTCTTCCCACAAGTGTTCAAGTGTATTTGATAGTATTGCAATGTTCATGGTGGACCTAACTGCGTTCCTGGGGAAATTCCCACAGATCTTCTGCTTTTTGAATAAGCTCGCATGACTCATAGCACCTGCAGGATACAGCCGAGAGATGTTAGAACATCTGCCAGTGAGGTTAGGGACAACTTGAACATACTTGATGAGGTACTGTGAGGTCTAAGCCAGAATTCTGAGTAAGATGTCTCTGAGATTAAGACCACAGTACATGAAGGAAATGCAAAAAATTGGGCCTCTTAAGGGCAGGCTCTAGAGTTAACAACACTGATATAGGCATTTAAGAGGACCAGTTCTGCCCTACTTACCAACTTTTTACTTTGATTAAAGAAAGGCTTCTCACTCTGGCTGAGAGTGCTATTGTGGTCCTTGAGAGGTCAAGTAAAAGTATTGCTCTTGCTGGAAAGACACTCGTGGAGTTCAACAGTGTAGTCCTTAACCAAAAGCAAAGAACTGCAGATAACAAAATAGATCTAAGCCAACAAGCCCTTAGTAAGATCTTATTAATAAATGACAAAGCTGTCTGAATTTTGATACCAATCTTCCACACGCACTGTAATTGAGACAGGTCTGATATCCAGTGTATTCGTGAGCCTCCACCTGGGCGTGTCAGAGCTTGCGTGATCTTTTGTGTAGACTTCTGTGATGTGTATTTATTGAAGGCATGCACAGTCTTCTGTTGCCCATCAAAATGAGATATCTAATTTAAAAATGAGCAACAGCACTTAAAAATGTGCAACTTTTGAGATAAATGCTTTCAGTAGAGTAGACTACTGGTCATGCTGTTAAGAGTTCCCTCTAAGGAGCATTGCAAGTATGTATAGAGATGTATGCCTGACACTTATAGCTGGACCCAGGCTAATGTCACTGCACATTACTTCCTCAAGCAGTGCCTGAGCTCTGCTGGAAGATGGCTCTGTGGCTCTTTCCCTCAGCCTACTTCACAAAGAAAGAGCTCCCTTAAAGAGCTAAAAATTGCCTTCTCTTTCCATTGTGAAATCAAACAATTCTCCCACGCTTACGCATATGTGAGTGCAGCATCAGTTAAACAGTTCTGCAGTCTGAATACACACACACATAGCTGTCAAAACGTCATTGCGATTGTGCACAAGATTATCCTTCTCCTCTAAGGCGCTTTCCCCAAAGTGCCACAGATGGAGGACTCAGTCATGGAATCTTGCCCCTTGCAGAACCTTCAGAGTGACCTTTGCAAAGAGGTGTCTAGGGCAATGCACGTATCTGAAGTGGTCACTCTAGGCATCCTGTCTCATATTTCTGTGAGTGAATAAGGCAAGTGAATAGGGCAGAGCTTTTGATATTTTTTAAATTTTTTAATCAAAATGGAGTTTGTATTAGTCCAAAAAAGACTGGACCTCCTTCACATGAAGATGCCATGTAAGACATCTCCTTTGATCTTCAAGTCTCCATAGAAATACAGAAGTTTCTCTCAGCTATGCATTTCCAGTATAGTTCTGATTTTCTGTTTATTTTTTGGTTACTCCAAGTAAGCCACATCAGTGTAGAAAAAAATCTGAATGGAAAGAACACAAAAGCAAACCTTTGTCCTACTCATGTGGATATGTTTTTTCAGCCACACATGGAAAGAAGGAGCAGTCTTTTTTTGCCCATCTCTTTTACTAGCTAATGTAGAAAGTTATTGAATGCATTGTCTTCAGTCTGTCTCGAAGCTCTTGATAAATGCTACTCCATTACATACTTAAAGGCTGGTGTGACTCATTGTTGGGTATCAATTCCTCCTTTTTTTTTTTTTCAGGTGCTTTCATTGTGCTGTTTTGCTACTTTTCCAGTCACCTTCTAGAGTTACTCAAGGCAATGAGCTTTCTAGCAGGACAGTTCGTAGTAGCAGAATATTTCAATTAGGTATTGGGAATGTTTCTTGAAAGTAAAGAAGCCTGTAAACGTGAGAATTTAAATCAGAAAACTGAACCTTAAGAGTTACACTTGTCTAGTCAGGGGACAAAAAATTATCTAAAGTTTGCAATCAAAATTGCTCTAAACCCAGCTCTTATCTTTTACTATGGAATACTTTGCAACAAACTATCTAAGACCAATAACTCTTTGCAGAAAGTACTTAGTTGGAAAATGTGAATTACGAGTAAATTAGAGAAAATCACTATCTGCTGGTGTGCAATTTGCTAGAATAAAAAAAGAGATGAAATGTATTGAATATGTTACTTGTTATGAATTATTTGCCCATTAGAAATTGATACCCTGCTCTTCTCATGGATCTGAGCCATATAGTATTTCTCATTCTCTCTTCCTGTGCAGTTTATTAATATTCATTTTTTCTAGTTTCTCCTTACTTGCAAATCTTTTTTTTGCAAACGGAACAACATCTGCAGCTAGCTATAAATATTTATCACTTGAGAATAGTCATGATATAAAGACATCTGAAGAGTGAGATTGGAGGACAATGGGTGATTGTGGGTCACTGATGTTGCAAAATTTAGAAATGTTAAATCCGAAGTATAAATTTACCAGAACCTCTGCTGTAAGGCATATAGTAGCTCACTAAAATAGTAAAGTTTCTCAGATTCACCTGAAGAAATAAGTTCCAATTTATAATTAGGAACACATTTTTAAACTAACCTTTCCTCTTGTTTGTAAGCAATGTGATGGGCTACTGTGACATGTAAAGATAACATGAATTGTAAAGGATATAGTTATCCTTGTAGGTGAAAAATACTATTGCATGGGTTAGAGAGCAAATACGCTTAGAAATAAATCAATGCTATAGGTTTGTTCTGGGCAAAAAAACCCCTATAGAGTGTGACAGTGACCCTCACCCAAATATATCCATCAGTGTTTAAGGATTAAGGTTGAGCCTTTCAAAAGTCCGTTTTAAAATGAGAGGATATTATAGCTAATTTGGCCAGTCACTGAAAAATTTACTCATAGCTTGAAGCTGAAAGGTGCTTTTTGCCCACTGCAAACAAAGAATGACAACAAACATAGACTTGAAAAAAAACCAACCCTAAACAAAATGAGAGAGTTTAGCACTATCCAGATTTTTCCGACCACATGGCCTTCCCTTGCAGAGCCATTGCATCAGAGTTACAGCTCAGTAAGTTGTTTCCAGATTCTCCTGATCAGCCTCTCCTGAGAAAATTGGATCCTTTCTAGTGAGAACTTACAATGCTCTGCCCGGATCAAGGCTCCTTCACTTAGTGAACTTAGCCACCTTTATAAAGAGGATTTAATTCCTATTCAGAAGATCAATACAAAGTCTATGTTCTGCTGCTCCTGAGCTCAGAAGTGAAGCTAATTCCACATATGAAAGTGGGGTTTTCCAGAAAGTCAGGATCAAGCTTAAAAGTGCAGGTATGGACAGAGGTCTTGGGACCGCAGCATGAGAAAGATCAGGGATGCAGACTGGCAATTCAGACACAGCAATGGGTAAAGTCTGCAGGTCTGAAAGCTTCTAGAGGATGCTTAGGCACCAATTTCCATGGTGGTTGCATGCTAAGATTAAACCGTTATTATGCTAGTAAAAAAATCCTTTGTCCTTTTTACTCCCTCTAGTTTTCTGTGTGTGGGTATTAATGGAAAGCAGATGTTGGAATCAGCCTGCAAAATAAAGATGTTTGAAACTGTTGTTGCACTGACAACAAAAGTTTCAAACCATGCAGACTCTCTTCTCATTGCTGTTGCTCCCTGGGTGCTTAGTCACTCTGTTCCTGTAAAGTCACTGAACAGTCTCACTGCATTCAAGGAGAATGATAAAAGTGCTAAATGCCTATTTCATCTGTTGTATACCTAGCATACTCTAGAAATTCTGGAAAATCCACTTGCAAGGTAGGACCTGAGCCATCAGCTGACTCCACTGGGACACGACTCCTTAGCTTTTTGATGTATGCACAGATAAAAGTTCTTCCATGAGCAATTGTTTTCAGGGATAAGAGTGTATGAGTGAATAATTTCTCTCAATACTGACAAAATGCAGTCCCTAGTGAGCTAGTTAGCCCTTAAACACTCAGTATATAAAATGCCTTTTTTGTTTTTCAGCTAAACCTTAATGGGGAATTTGGGGTATACGCAATGTAATTCCTTAGACTGGAATTTGCTCAGGACTTTCGCAAATGGACTCGTGCAAGAGCACAATGGAATTTACAGTTATCACATTTGTCAGGATGTTAGCTGTACAAGATGGCATCTCTCTAACAGGTAGTAGTTTTATTAGTGAACGCGTTTATTACTTGTTTATTAGTGATTCAGAAGAGGAAAAATGCTGCTAAATAAATAGCTTTAATAATTTCTTGCTACAGCCTGCACTTTCCTTAGAAACACCCAAGTCAAACATATTGACCCAATTCTCTCTAGGTGTAACTTCTCCAGACACAAGGAAATAGCTCAAAGGGAGCTATTGGTTGTGATTCGACCTGTATTTGTCAGCGCAGTATCTCAGTGCACCAGGGCTAGAATAGAAAGGAAGTGAATGAATACAAGTATTTTGGTACTGTGAAGAAGCCTGCCTATCCTTTTCCTGCTTTGAAGACATATATATCATGAGGAAATGTGATGATAGGTGACAGAATATGTCTCTCATCTGTGGTCAAGCAACAGTTACAGCCTTCCAATTACCATCTTGACAATTTTTAAAACTACTAACTGAAAGAATACACTTCTTCTGGAGGGTATAACAAAAAAAATGAGGGATTTTTTGACTTCTGTAGAGAAATATGCACCAAAATTTGTGTTTTCTTAGACCATGTGAAAGTTTAAGGCAATGAAACTCTTGGAAGTAATGCCAAATCTCTACTGAAAGTAAACTTGGACTAGCTTGTTCTTTGATGATTTTATCAGCTTCTGCTGAACAGTCATCCACTAAACAGACATCTAGTCTTTATGGTTCTGAAAAAGTCCATGATAGAACTACTTGTGTTGAGCCTGTAATAAAAAATACATAATACAGGGACTTTCACATTTTAAAGGGAACTTTGAGGATGTTAATTTCAGTGTCATCAGCTGCATTTATGCTCGCTGTATCCAGCTACTCTAGGACTGTGCATAAGGGCATCTTCAAAATTATGGTTTTGGCCTGGGAATGTTTTTCCAACAGTTAGTTCTCTTCTGTCTCAAGCCAACCATCAGTGCAGCAAAAAATTAGATTGAAATCAATTTCAGCAGAATATTGGGCGCAAATCAATTGAGTATCCAATAATTTAGAAGTTCACTCTGCAGTCTCATGCACCATCTCTAGCAGAACTTCCTTCTCGCCTTCCCCTTCGAGTAATATGACTCAAAGGATTTTTCTCCACCCCTGTCCTCACCTACTCATATTGCACAGAACTAAATGAGGCTTTTGGAGGTTAAATTGCTTGGGATAGGAAATCTCAATAAATTCAAAAATATTGCACAATTATCAAATTAATGGGGTTCACACCTTGTGATCTGAGGAATCCGATACTCTCAGCCAAATTAGTGAATGAATACTGGATTACTAGGACTACTGGAACATCTCATTTAGCATTTGTAGCCAAATGTTGACTTACCTGTCTGTCTCAAAATTGTTTCTCCATTTTGCCCATCCTCACTGTACTGGGTGGTTGATGACTTATTGCAATCATAGACCTGTATCATAAATCAGGAAATGGTGCTATCAATAGCAGCTAACAAAATTAGTCTGTGGTGTCCTACAGTTCCGTTTCCCTTGTCTCTTTATTTCTTTCTCTATTGTAGACTTAAGTCTGATCATTCGATTGTTACTTAAACATACAAGGATAGCTCTTCTCTAGGATGGTACAGAGAAATGAATTGGCTTGAAAAAATAGATCTTAACTTTCTTACTTGTAGTGATAGAAGTGACAGGTGAGTCACCACTGCCCACATCACTCTGCTGTTCCAGATAGATTTTAAATTGTAATTGTAGTTTCTAGTTTAATCCTTTCCAGAATAGATTAATATGATGATAAAAGAAAATTTTCAAGAAAACATCCCAAGGCTGTGAGTCAAAAAACCTCCATCCCTAACCTGCCAAGAGAAAGGCAGAGAGAGATCTGGATTAAAAAAAAAAAAAAAAAAAAAAAAGGTATTTAAAATGTCTGGAACCACTTGAACTTCTCTGTCTTATATAGGGAATGAAGCAGCATACAGGAAATGTGCTGAATCACTCAGTGTCTCTTAATAAAAGGTCTTTGCCCACACTCAGTGGTGTCTTCATTTTACAGGCAAGCCATTAGCTGAAAGGAAAACTGTAAAGCAAGTCTTTCCCATTCCACCTTTGTACATTACTATATATTCAGGCTGATAGAAAGAACCTGACTCAGAATAATTCATTAGCATTTTAAGGGTTATATAGCATATTCATATTGTCAACAATTGAGCAAATCAATGCAAGGAGAAATGCTAAACGTATAGTCTTTTTTTTTATATGGTGATTTGCTAAAAGATTCTCGTACATGGTTTTTAAGATCCCAGCTCCAACAATCCCTGCAATGTTATGCTACTTTAGTGTAAATACAAGTTAAGTTTTTCATTAAACTCATAAAAATAACAACCGTGCCCCACTGATTTGCCATTAGAAATAGTGTCCTTCCTTAGTATGGTGTCACTTCACCTCTCTGCCTTCACATTACCTCCTCAACAACTGTGCTGGCTCCTGAGTTTTGCTCAGAGTGCAGGGGAAATGGAAGTGGAGCAGTACATGGAAGGGCAACACTGATTTTTATTCCCTCTAGTTTCAGCAGCTACACTCATATAAGGGCATGCTATGCACCTAATAAATTGCAAATTGTGGTGGTAAATGAGGGAAGCTGCAATTCAGCTAAGCTGGCATCCACCTCCCTGAATGAATTTTTTGGGGGGTAGGGGGTACTGGGGAGTCTTATTCCAAACCGCAGTAGCAAAAGAGGATCTTTATTATTTATTTTATTGGGAATAGGTTTGAAATTACAACAAGTAGCTGTGATTTTAATAATTTATTAATGATTCTGGATGGCTAACTGGAGACATCTTTAAGCAGAGACTGCTGAGCTGCTTTTCTCTCAGAAATGAACACCCAAATTCACGGCTGATTTTTTCAAACCTTAACCTAGGTCTTGCTGTAACAGTTTGAATTAGTCTATATGTACACATTTGTGCCACTTCAAGACATTTGTATTGTAGGCATACATTCATAAGTATCCTGCCTTTCTTTCTAAAATCCACACTACCAGTACAAGAAAAGAATCTAAACTCAAACTGGAATTGTTTGCACTAATGATGTAGAGAAGTTAATTAACCTCTGTAGCTTTCAAGCATAAGATGGAATAAACCTCTCGCAATCTTGAGAAATGCATAAACTTCTGTGCATTTTTCCTTTTACCTTTTAAGCTCTTTAATTCTGCTTAAGAATTAAGCATTAACTTGAAGAAGTTCACCTTAATCATTCATAAGGAAATACAAAATGAAAGAGCTCTCATTCCCAGAATAAAGGGGAGGGCAGCATGCCAATAAGTGAACTTCATTTTAATTTTGACACTTAGAAAACTGCAAGTTTAGCGTATCACTTAGCAGAGGTTAATGCTAACTGTCATTGGAATGAGCTGGTGAAGTAATGATTAATATAGTCAGTGTTTGCAAATGAAATTCCCTGGTAAAATACAAATAAACCAAAGGACTTCCTAAGATGGTCACATTTGAATTTCTCAGTTGGGGAAAAAAAGCAGGATAAGTTGGGAGTGGGGTTCTTGCTGTTTTTCAGTATTGTTCAAGCTCCCCCCCCCCTTTTCTTCTTTTATTACAAGTCAAAAAAAAAAATTAGTCCAATAGAATTTATCTCAATCTGCTTCATATTTTTAAGAAAAAACAGTATGTTCAAAAGATTAAATAAAACCAAATTTTTTTCTATTGATACACCAATGAGATTCCACCCCTTAGTTAGTTCATATGGTAGACAGGTTTGTAACTGCTATGTTAGCATCATGTTTTACAACAATTATTTTTAAAAAAGTCTTATAAAAGTGGGCAGTAAATATAAGTGCTTTCTAATAGCTGTCTTCAAAGGCCATGACCCTGTATCAGATATTCAATACATTGTCTGTTGTGATAGTGAGTGCTTACATCATGCCAAAGACTATTTTAATTGTTCATTTTGGATATTAAATGCCAGGTGAATATTGATTGATTATTTATTTATTCATTTATTACAGCTTTTATCCTTCTTGTTACTGAAGTTATTTTACTTACTAGCCAAACTTAGATTACTAATACTCACACACTGTGTCTAAGCCTGGTGGTTCTGGTCCTGTTGTAAGGAAAAATAAAGTCAAAGGAGCTGTTCAGTTACATAAAGTACAGCATCTGTATCAGTATTTGTAGACTCAGAATATTAGGCAGATACTCTGCATAATTTTATGATTCTTATGAGTAAAGTATAAGGAGGAATTAAAGTCATGCCAAGTCATAGAGGACACTGCAGCTAAAAATTTCCAGGAGCCCCTGGTGCTCAATGAAAGCTCCATGGTGCAGTACTGCAAAACCCAACATGCTGCTTTCCATCTACCCTGCAAGAGGGTCTCTGAATCCTGAAAGTGCAGAGAGCAAGGACTGCAGTCAGGTATTCCAGGTAATCTCACCGCTCATAATCCCTGAGCTTTCTGCATAGGAGACAGGACACAGACGTAATTTAGGTGGGCTGCTGCATTTACTAAACTTGTAAAGAAACATCAAACCAGTATTGGGCTATTTCAGAGGTTGTTATCATAGTTGGCAACTAGTGGGTCCAGTATATTATATCTCTGAGAAGAAATGTTCTCTTCTTTCCTTCTTGCACTTCCCAAAGTTAAGAACAACCGCATTTCTTCTCTTGGGGGCATATTTGTCACAATTAGGTAAGAGATATGCACTACAGTGTACGCCTTTTCTTCCTCATTTTGGCTTCCTTCTCTACTGCAAAGTAATAGGTCTGACTGCCTAGTGTGCTAAAAGAGTCATATTTCAGCAACACCCCAGGCTGTGTGTCTGAACAGCAGGTTTTTCCTCTGTTGTTCTATTGAAATTAAGTGCCATGGTTTGCTTTGTTCAGAGTATTTTCTGTCTGGTTTTGCCTGTCTCTGTTTTCATCACGCCATGCTAAAACTTCTGGGCCGTGAAGCCTAAATAAGGGCTCTACCAAGCTCATGAGACTCTGTCAACGACGGCAGGAACCACAGTGCAGCAAGTAATTCTACTTTGTCGATCAGAATCAGCATCACTGAAGGATCCCTTTAAACTGATGTTCTCTTTCTTTCCCTTTGGCAGAAAAAGTTTCCCCTCACCTGGAAATACTCGGTCACCACAGAAATAGTGCTTGCATGCCCCTAGCCATCAGGAGCACTGAGATGTAAGGAGACTGCTTCCATATACAGAATGAGGCTCCCAGGTGTAGTTATGGGTAACTCCTCTGACGCTAGGCGTGAGCTTGTCCCTTTGAGTTATTCTCTTCTAAATCTACACTCGAGGATAGAAAACACAAGTAGGGATGTATTAAATGCTTTACTTCTATAAAAGGCCTGATCCAAAGACCAGTGGAGTCAGTGGGAATCTTTCCAATAATTCCTGCATGCTTTGAATCAGACTATAAATGCTTTCAGTCAGGAATGTGACTCGGAACCGGATCCTACAGATGATCCGAGGTCATTGAGACAACTTCCTTCTGTGAAAAATTGTGTGGGGGCTAGAACACTTTGATGTCCTTGTCATCAACTTTTATGCTGCATAGATAAACCTTTTGCTTTATGAATGATATAAGAAAGATATGACCCTGGGGAATAAAGATTGAGAGAACCGAATTCAACCAGTTTTGTCTTCCTGCTGTGGGTTACTGTATTGTTCTGGCTGTGCAAGATCCAGACCTTGGTGTGCAGCAGTGTCTGAAAACCTTTCCCTGTCCATTCTCCTTAGTTAGTTTTAGTTATGAGGGCTTTTATAGTCTTAGAACTTACTTATCTGTCCTGAGTGTGTACTTGGGCTATACTCTGTAATACAATTTACTCTCTCAGTTACTGTATTTCTATCTGAGAAACACAGCAATGAATGAACATGAAGCTGTCTATTAGATGGGATCAAAAGCACAGTGCATCATCAGGAAATAAGGTAAGAATGAAATGAAAACATTTCTTAGGGGCAGATAAAATGGCTTACAGAGGTTTCACACGCTAATCCAGTCAACCAGCACTGTGTTTACTGGAACTTTTACAGAGTAGTTTGACAGGTTAAAGTAACAAGAACACTGGCATATATTTATATTATTATTTAGGTTACTTAAACTGCTGTACCTCAGGAATAATTCTTAATCCATCAGATTTTGAATACAATATAATAAAGCATAACTTGAGTTCTGCTGGGAAAATGCCTTCCCTGATACTTATAAAAACTCATGCATTATTGTTCCCATATATTTCTAAGGCAAATATAAGCAAAATAATCCATTAGTATTCAAAGAGGGAAATGTAATTAGAAATAAAAATGTAAGATAACCACATCCACCTTCCCAAAAAGAGATTTACATTAAAGAATAAGATGAAAGTGTTTGCTCTTAGAGCTTTTTTTACTGAGTAATTTCTAACAAATAGCCCTCTTTCTCCCCTTGTTTCAGATAGCTGTCCCAAACCAAGTAAGGGCTATATTTATCTTCAGTGCTGAATTTCTGAACTTGTGCTGTCATTCAGCAGCTCTTCTTGGATAAAATACATCATCATTTACTCTATTAGAAAATAAATGTATGGATGTATTATGGAATTTGCATTCCATTACCTTGGTTTGCATGCCATAAAACATTTATTACACCCTTGGGCTACAGTCTTAATAATGACTGGGTGAAATGCACTAATGTGGTCTTGGCCTTGCTATAGAACAAAAGATTAATGCTCTTTGATGTCACCCAGCTAATAGTTGTGCTCGCCAATTTGTCCCTTCAAAAGACATTACAGTCACAGAGACAATCTCTGCAAGACTAAAGAGAGCAAAAAATGTTTAAACCAAACCACAAGCTGAAGCCCAGTTAACCAAATAAGCATTACATTAGATTTTCATCTGCAAAAATAAAGGTATGTAAGTTCCCTTCAGCAAGGGGAAGAAGGATCTTCCATGTCTTATTTCATCCTCTCCTTTTCTGATTATACCCCGCTGACATCAAGTTTTAAAAAAAGCCATTAATATTTTCTTATATTTTATGGCAGATACAAAATAACATTTTAGTTAAGCTCCTGGAAGGCATATATCAATACCATCTACAATCCCAAGTCTCTCAGGCCCTTCTCATGTAATAAATTTCACTTGCCTCTGATAAAACTATTGGATTTTTTATCTACCTGCTTCTCTTTAGAGAGAGGAGGAAGAAGTTGTCCCTTTAACCTTAAGAGACAACTTTGAGATTTTAAAACTTTTTTTACAAAATGCATAGCTGATGTTGGTGTAGCTTACAAAAAAACCCCAAGTACTGAAATTAAACCATCCTGTCATACCAGGAAAAGTTGCAATCTTGTCAGACTTCATGAATTGAGCAGTGGATCAATATTTGGATGACAGACTTCAGGGGAAAACTGTAAGGAGGGGCCTTGTCTTGCAGGAGGCAGGCATCTCACAGAGCCAGTGTCCCAGCAGTAGGAAGAGGGGTGTCTGTGCTGCTGGATGTGCCAACTTTCTAATGATCCTGAATTGAGAAAGAGGGCCCCGTTCACCGTATGATGTAAATCAGCATTGCTGCTTTGAAAGCAGTGGCGTGATAGTGGCTTACACCAGCTGAGTATTTTGACAAGGCTGTATTATTTGTCACACTGTGCTGTGTTCCAGTCTGGAGTTATGGCACTCTGCCCATTTGAATTTTCCAAATAGTTTCAACACAGGATTTTCCTGCTGCTGCAATTTCATATTTTGATCAAAATGGTTTTGCAATGTCCTTTCCAATTGAAAACCAGCTGCTGGTATTTCCAACTAGAGGTGGCTGTGCTTCTGGGATGAAGAAAACCTCTATATGTTGGAAGCAAAGCTGTTTGTAATTATGTAATATAAATTATCAGATATATAATCAGCATGTACTAGATTAAAATCCTTTCAAAGCTCCAGTGTACTGACTGACAGGCTATCCAAAAGCATGCTTATATACCATAAAAAAATATATAAAGCTTTCAAAAACAGTAAAGTAGTGGTCATAAGGCAATCCTTTGCAAGCAGTTGTGATTAATGTAGCAGATGAGCCAAAGTTAACATCTTTTTTTTTTCTCTTCTTCTTGTTTCTTTCATATTGCAACAGAAAGCACAGTCAGTTCTAAAAGTCCCAGTGCAGAGGGAATATGGCAACACAGAGAGGAAACTGTCTATGATACCTTTTGATAAATAGATTATAAAAGTGAGTGAGAAATTGATGTTTGTTGAATGATAGATGGAAAATATCTTTTTATAAGTGAAGTATAGCCCCACAAAAAGTAGCAAATACAGTGTGCCTAACACTGGTCCTGCAAAGAAGATGACAAGGAAATAATCCAGATTATGTTATTTATTCCAAGACTTATTTTGAAGTAAACATTTTTAATGCTTCTCTAACTACATGGCAAGCCTTATGTTGCTGTTTGTGTATATCATACATATCAGACATATGATGTACAAAACATCAAGCGTTAACACTAGAGATAGATATCAGTAAATTTATTTAGATTAGCAGTTTTAAAAGGAAGTCTTTACAAACCTTCAAAAGCCTGTGTAGAACTTTAATCATTGTGCATGTATAAGCATAAAGACATTTTTGTTATAAACATAGATGTCTTGTATTACAAAGGTAATACCTTCACTTCAAACCTCAAAACCTGAAGTAAAATGTAACAGGACCAGCAATGCAGATTTGGGGACCTAATATGGGGAATAATACAATGTGTAATTAAACAGCAGGGAAGTTAACTATCTAAATGCCTGGGCTTTTTAGTTGGCTGTGTATAGGCACCTTTCTTTCTCCTTTTCAAAATGCTAGATTGCCTCTAATGACCACAAGATAGTTGGACTGCAGCCTTAAAAAAACCTCTACCAACACTGGTGCGTGGGTCTGTGCAGTACCGTAAGATATTTATTTCAAAACCACTTTCAAGTGAATTGCAAGTGCCACTTTCTCTGCCTGGTTGGATTTGTGATTTAAGTCTCTCATCTAAGTCCCAGTTAAACCTGCCTCTCCTCAACTTGAGTTCTGGTGAACTCAGGGTCTGGTGTCTTCGTGTTTGGAAGCTGCTGAACTGTCTCTGTCTGCCTGCCAGATAACTGTTACATGGAAGAATAAAGATATTCCACTTCCAGGTATAAAGCAGGCTGATCTCTTCATATTTCTCCTCCCGGATGAGCAGCAAATCTCTTGGCAACTGTATTTATGCTGGCTTCTGCCTGTGTCTCTGTTTTCCCTTTGGCTGACTGGTGGGTCAGAAATTCTGCTGGTTTGCAGTTTGACTAGCAATACCTACTTGTAGAGCCCAAAACAGAGAGGCCAGGCCTGTTCTGCTCCTCTCCACAAACCCTTCCCAGCACGGTAGCCAGCTGTGACTACTGTTTGTGTGGGTTTGCCATATTGCACTGCGATACTACAGCTCAGAGTCACAAAACAACTGCCCCGTGAGAAGCTGATCTTTTTTTTTATCCCAGAGATGGTGGGTAACACACGTTATCACTGTCAGTCTGGATTTCCCCTCTCTCCTTACACAGATACTTCCCACAAACAATGAAATATCTTTGCAAGACCAAGTTTAACTACCAAGTTGACTACTACACCAGCTTAAGGTCTTGAATCAAAAAGTGTCACGATAGAATACAGAAGGCTGGTTGGGAGCTCCTACCTCTTCAGGACTTTGTATGCTTCTCTAGAGGTGTTCTTGCTAGGAGTCGTTTCTCCAAGTCAACTACCTTTCAGGAAACGGAGTGTCTAAAATGCTCTTCTCTCCTCTCCCAATAACCCAAAACTGTGCATTATGGTTAGTCCTTACTGTGATGCCATATTATTTCCATTAGACTCCTGCTACTCAGTGAGGAAAAAACATTTGTTTACCTTTCTTACAATTTTACATTCACTATATAGCCACAGACTTTATTTCATAGAATGGTATAGGTTGGAAGGGACTCTAAAGTAATCTAGTTCTGACACCCCCGCCATGGCCAGGGACACCCTCCCACTAGACCAGGTTGCTCAAAGTCCCAGCCAGCCTGGCCTTGAACACTTGCAGGGATGGGGCCTCCACAACTTCTCTGGGCAACCTGTTCCAGTGCCTCACTATCCTCACAGTGAAAAATTTCTTCCTGATATCTAATCATTGAATTATCTTTTTCACCTTTCTCACTTGTTTTCTTATTTTATACGCAGAGTTCTGATGCGGCCCAAAAAAAAAAAACCAACGTAGGATTGTATGAGGTGTCCATGTTGAGACATTCACAGCTTTGATTTCCCTCAGTATTTGGCTTTTTACAAAAAGGATCTAAAGCTCAAAATGAAGCTTCAGTCAATACCAAGCACAGTTTGAATTGGCCAGTGTTCCTTGTTGATCTCTTGAAGCTTAAGGAATAACACAGCTGGTGACTCCCTCTAAAGTCTTAAAGTGGCTTGTTCAGCAGCATATAAAAATTTTTTGGCAGAATAAAGATAAGCTCCAATTCTTCACAGTGGCGTTCAGTGGGTTTAGCCATAACTGCTTTTTTTATGTGTTTTAACTAGTGGAAGAGATGACGTAGAATCCTACCACGCACCATGTTCATTGACTGCACTGTCCTGGGCACAGCATCCAACCTGTGCTCTGTAAAGGGCAGCAGTTTTATGGAAAGAATAGGATGCTTCATGGTGTACGTGGCAAAGGCACCAATATAAGACAACTGTGTGGCCAGTTTGATTCTCAATATCTAAATCTTGATTGACAGACTTAGAACTACTATAAGATAACTGAATTTATTGTTCCACATCTAAAACTGACAACACTTACAGCATAACTGTTAGTTTATCTTCAGGGGATTTTAGATTATTAGACCAATGCATGAACTTCTACCATTTAAATTACCAAGCGGCTACCAAAGAAGGGCTATTATCCTCTCTCTATATTAGTCGTTAGAAAGGAATTAGGCACAAAGTTTATTGAAGAGCATCACAAATGCTGTTGCTGCTGCTGACAGGGGAAGAGGTGAGACCCAACATTAGGCTCAGTTTCCAGGATGTGAACTGCAGCTATAAGCTCCTCTGCCCCTGTGAAACTGGCCTCTTGGCTATACCTTTACATCCTTGCTCCTCCCACAATTCCATCTCCTCCATCTTTCACCTACCATTCTGAGCCCACAGCAACTGCAGAAAAAGCATTGCTTAGTGTTTGCACTCCGGTCAGAAGCTCTGTAGTCTGTGTGACTCCTCTGGCACAAAAGGCATGAAGGGGATGTGGGATGTAGGTTACACGTTGTGCAGTGAACAGAAACCAAACTGAGCGGCTTTCTTGAAGCGTGCACTTCATCATAAAGTCTGGGTCCCAAGGGTCAAAACTAGTATGTCCTCTGTAATTGTAGGGTCTAATATGATGTGCAAGGATGGCACAGTAAAGCTTTCAAAATTAAATTCATTCTTACATCTCACATACAGAGCCTACTGCTATTTCTTAGTCAGCTTTGAAGTGCCTGGTCTTAAAATCCACACTCTCCCGCTTTCCCACCCAGGTGGTGCCACCAAACTGTAGGATTTTAAATCTCTTCCTTCAGCCTTACCAACTGCAATGACTTTGGTAAGTAATGGTTTAAAAAAGTCTTACATTTCATGAAAAATCATTTTACTTAACTTACGTACTGCCATTATTAGTTTGTGAAGTGTCATACATTCATTGTGCTGTTGATGAGTTAATTCTCTTTTCTGCCATGTATTATAATGCGTTCCAGGTCACCAACATAAATCAGTTATTCAAATTTTAAAAATATTACAGAATTCATTGTATCCTAGAATAGAGACTTGCTTTGCATGAGAAAACATCTGTCCAACATTCATTTATAGCTTGAAAACAGGAAATTCTAACAGAAGGATGGCTTACTAAACTTTTTCTGTTTAGGCTATCTCAAGGAAAGTACTACAGCTTTTATGGCATAGCTCAATCTAAGAATAGTAAACTATTATCTACTCACAGCCAGTAATGATCATCTGTGAGCACTAACCTTGCTTTTCAGTACAAGTGCTGACTTGGCCACAGCCCAGTAAGTTAATAGTAGTATCACTCTTTTAACTGGGGGGGGGGCAGGGGAAATCTGCTCATGGAGTGCTTGTGTTTGACATGGCCTTTGGTGCAGTAGCCATTGAGTTCAAGGAGATTCTGCATGTTGAAAAAGTTTGGAAGAGGTAAATAAAACCATTTGCTATATGACTGTCTTCTGCTAATAAGTTTCTGGATACTGGGATCACTGCTGGCAGGTCAGTGTGCATCTTGCTTGCAGACATGTAGATAGCCCACTTTTCCACGTGGTAGGTAATTTTCAGTGTACTTTGCAGATCATGATATTAGAATTTAACAGGGACATTCTGAGAAAGTGGGAGTGTTTTTTAGGGGAGACATATATATCAAAGTTGTTGGGTATTTTTTTCTTCTTATATATGGAATTTGGAGGTACTTATCAGTTATTTTTTTTCTACAGACAGAAAGATAGCGGTTGCCCAGTGTGGCTGAAAAAAAGGCAGTGGTTCACTGACTGAGTTTTCAGCATTTTTCTGTAGAAGGACAAGATGTGGGTTACCTCTAGCAGATCATCAGGACACATTTCAAAATTCTATCTTCTGCAATGGGTAACAGCTGATACAGCTGCCTTGTATCAATCTTGTGCTAAGCCCGACAGAGCTCAAACTCGGAAATTGAAGAAGAAGGGCTTTTGCTGCAAGGCACAAGTGCATGCAGTTCATTTAATTATTTCAGGAAGTCATGTGCACTTTGCTCATTTTGGACCAAAACACATAATGGTTGTATCTTTCAATTGCTTTTTGTACGATTAATTACAAGATGTTCTTGGCTTGCCTGGGCGTCTGGTAGGAATGGTATGGTTGATCTTTGCTGAGTCAATTCTTTTCCTTCCAATAAATCTTAAAGAATGTTATGGGATGATTTTTTTAGTAGGTTCTTTGTTATGGGAAACTCTACAGGATGGTGTTCTGTGCAGCTCTTTTATTCGATATGTATGTGAGAGTTCACTTGGGAGGCTAAAAGGCAAGTTGAACCAACCTCAATTCAGATAAAATGGAATTTGAACGGATGGGGGAATGTTCCTGAAGATGGTTGCTGACAGGGCAAATGTTCTCTCTGTTCTAAAAAAGTATGACTACGTTTTTATTTTCCTCTGGCAAAACCAGTGTGTTCGTGTGACTTTCTGTACCTTTTTCAGTATTATCAACTTCCCTGTACAGGCCATTGAAAGAAAAATACAACACTGGTGCTCAAACTGCAAGCTGTGATGGCCAACTCGTGGCAGGAATAAATATCATACCCCCAGCTTCTCATTCTATTCTAAATTCTGTGCAGAAGAGAGCACATAGAGAAATCCCAAAGTTGTCAGAGTGGCCATGATTTTCTTGGGCTGTCCTAAAGGCCCGTCACCTAAATGAAAAGTGAAATAACTGAACATATAAGACCTTAGTAAGTCTCCTCTGTATTACAGTGAAGAAGGCTGAAAACTGCTGGAAGCATGGCAAATCATTGTTGAATATACCTCAGTTCTCAAACTGACTCTCGTTTTGGATATCTAGTCAATTTGGAGCAAGTAAAACTTAGACTTAACCTCTAGCTATATGAATTGACAAACTCCATTGTTGTCTGCGAAGAGCCAGTGATTCAGAAAGGCTGGTTCACCCCTATGCTTTTATTGATGCAAGTGTACATAGAGCCATAAGCAATGGGTTTATATGTATTAAAAATCAAGAAAGGAATGAACAGAGTTCAAGGAAAAGCATGACAGAACAGGAAACCCTTTTCCTACCTGGCACATTCGTCCATTGCAAATAATCATTTGATGATATGTGCAATGAACAAAGAATCACTGCATGAAAAACTGCAGCCTCCCACAGTTATTGCTTTCCTCACGCTTCCTGCCAGAACAAGGGAACAGAAAGCTTTGAATTTGATGTTGACGTTATTTCCTTGAATGGTTTTGTTAAAGTGCTGAACGTACAGTTTGTTTGCTAGCAACCATTGGATTTACGAATTGCCAGTCCTGGAGACGTTACTGTTTATCATGCATTTTCCTTCTGATTTCCCTTCTTTATCCCTCTGCCTTCAAACCTTTTTAAAGTCTTTCCATTGCTGATACTTGCTCTGATGCTAACTGGTAGTAATAGAGTGCTGCGCAGCTGTGGCACTGTAGCTTCCCTCTGGATAATGCTGACCGCAGACTTAGCAGCATGTGCCAGCTCAGCACATCTTGATAACTCATAATCCCTACCATAGGTTTTTATAGTTTGTCTGGTCTACTGTAAATCTCTAACTCACTGTCATCGACAGAGCTCTTGACCTGATTCATAGGCTCTAGGAATTAAGCTCTTGTCACACTCTGTTAAAAGATGACACCATTTATGCTGTGATATTATACAAACAAGAATAGATGCTCTTGAATATAGTGAATCATAGAACAGCATCAAAGGTCATGTTATTAATTCTGTTAATGAAGCCAAGTAAGTAAAAAGGAGGAAAAAAAAGAAACCCACAAAAAAATAAATCTTTGCACTAGCCAGCACTTAGAAGTACAGGCAGGTTGTTATCTTTTCTACTAACACATCTGTAATTTGGAACAATCTAGTGTGTAACAAGAAAATCATGTACATGTACGTTACTAAAAAGAAATAGTTCTGTATTTTTTTTCCCTCTGTCTTGCTGTGAATGTGCAAGTTGTGTTCTAGTGATAGATAGTCCTCAGTCCTATTGCAGTTTGCATTGGTTCTCAGCTATAGATAGATTCTGTCCCTCTAAGGAAAAAAGAGCCTCGAAAGTATTAAAAGTAAGAAAGAAATTAAATCATTTTTGACATTTTGATGCAGCAGCAATTAGATAGGTTGTGCTGTAAAAACGAGCTTAGTCCAATTCTGTCTAGTTTCTCATTAAAGATCAATTTGTCCAATAATGAGGACCCTGGATAGGGTACCAAAATACCAGAATTTTATTCTGGATCAGACCCTGGCTTTTCATGGCACTTCTGTACTGAGGCTTCACTTCACTGTGTTTTTAATTTTTACTGTATCATTTGTAAGTCTTGCCCACTCCTAGCCTAAGGTCCCAGGAGGCTGCCCCTTGCCATGTGTGCTCACTGCAGCTGGCCTAGTGGAAGCTCTGATTGCAGGTGCAGGAGGAGGATGCTGTAATAAAGTAAACTTAATTTTGGGGGGCTTTAACATAAGACAGAATCATCGAGCTGCTTTGAGTAAATCATATTTTAAAATGCTTGAGCTAACTTTATTCAATCATTCCAAACATTTTGTATTTCTTACATGAAAAAATATAGACATTTTCAGCTGAGAAGGTAAAGTGTTTTAGATAGATACAGGATATAATAAGAAGTTGATCTTCATGGAAGTCTTTGTATTTTTAGTTCTAATATTTGCTGGCATGAAATCATTTGATAATTAGTAGATTCCCTGACTTCATAAGGCTAATTAAACATTCTTGGTATACAAACATGATTCAACAACAGAGGCCTTGTTTGAGGGAGTGTAAGTTTCTTTCCGAGAATTACACAGGTTCCTATTTTGCATTTTTTGGCAACCAGCAGTAAAACTATAACTGTTCCTCCAGCTGCATTTTCCTGAAAAAAAAATACAGCTGACTGACCCACCTATCACATGAATATGTTAATGCTCAGAAAAGTATTATTATTATTTTAGACAGTTCCCAGTCCCCCTAACTCAGGCATCTTCATGATCAAATTCCCAAATTATAAAAATCTGATGAGTAAAAGTACATGAAATTGCAAAGTAATCCCAGAGAGAGAGAATAATATGGTGTTTGTAAGACAGGAGACTACAGAAAGACAACGTTACACCACCTCTCTGCTGTATGTAACTGATTTGACCACATCAGTAGTTGTCATCTGAAAACTAGTTTGTGAAGCAAGCTAGTTATTTTAGTTCACCTGCAGAGGAGCTGGCAGAGAAGGGGACAAGTACCTCATGATACTACTCAATCTCCTTTGGGCAAGTTCAGCACAGTTAGTAAGGACTGGATGGACACACCAGCTCCTTGGAGGACTTTTTCCCCTTTTGCTGTGATGGAAGGGCACTGGCACATGGAATAGTGAGCACTGTGTCTTCCCCTGTCTATTGTGTTGTCAGTCTAGGATTTCATTTTCTGCAGACAATGATTTAGCTTCTTTCGTTCATATTAAGTTCACTTGAGAACGTTTGTTTTGCACTGTGAATTGTAGAGGTATATCTTGTCATTAAAATAACTTTATTGAAAATTTGGCCCTATTTAACCTCACAGACATATTTTTCCTCTAGTGGTGTCAAAATTAGATGATGTAGCATTTTAATTTGTCATAGATATGGCCTGACAATATCTACAAAATCGAAACACTTAACTGCATAATTCAGTATTCTAAATTCCGTGACCTATCCTTGGTGTGATACATATGATCTATAGCACTTCTGTCTATATCTCTAAGGCACACTGGTGCCAATTGATGGTGCTAAGGTGACACAGAAGGAAAGACAGCCACTTCTCTGGTATGTATTTCTTCTAGCCTTAGGATACAGCAAACCTCTGTGTGAACTCTCTAATGCTCTGACTGCAACTGATCAGAAAGGAGGAGATCGAGCAGTTCCTCACCCTCGAGCCATGCTGAATTGGGTACAGGTTACTCATATCAGGGCAGTCAGGGGTAGGGTAACTGCTGCAAGGCTAGCATTGCCTGGAGGCTTGCGTGGTCATAGGTATTGTTTCGTGTCTTGGTAGCAAAATGCCTCTGTTTGGATGCTTCTAGCACTGACAAATGCGGGATTTCTAACATACCTTCACAGAGGGATAAATCTCAGTTTCTCTTGAAATCTACTGATAAGGACTGTGTCTCAACTTAGGTCTTTTGAGTTCCCTCCAGGAATAACCAACCCATTGGGACAGGATGGAACAAAAATGTAGCTAATTTGTTGTCTGTTGTCTCCATAAACCTAAACCATTTTAGCCATAACAGAGACAACTGTTAGAATTGATAGATACTAATCTCTCCAATAGAAAAAGGGTATGGGCTACTTGTTAGCCTGATGCATGTAGCTGGCTAAGTGCTAAAGCTCTGTCACTAACTTAGCAACATCATTGCATGTCTTATCTTTATTACAGAAAGAAATTAATGAAAAATTATATAGATTAAGGCAGGTAATATTCAGATCCAGTTCTCTTCTGTAATAGAAAAGCTATCTAACAATGATAATTTCCAAATTCCAGTGTGTATTTCTGTGCTTTCTGATTTGATATTTCAGTATGCTGTCACTTGAAATTAATTGCAGCTAATTAAAAATGATCCAGTTAGGACAATTGGACAATAGTGCTCTGGAGATTGCTTCATTCCCAGAGGTTTTAGTGGCTTGCTGCTGCACTGGTTCAAGTCTTCAGAAGGGTGCTATACATCATAATGTCATTTTACATTGTTATTTCTCTGAAAGCAGCAATTTAAAAGAGTCTCCAGTGAACCTTGAGCAACTTTGCACTAAAAAGAAAAATGTTACTGTTCAAGATCTGTAAAATATAAAATATAGATTCAAAGAAATCACTTGACATGAATAGTAGCATTAAATTTGTGCCATTATTTGCATGTAATATATAATGTTGTAGTAAAAGGCTAACAAAGCATTTAGGCTGCTCCAGGGCTCATTGATTTTCTGCACCTTTGTTCAAACTAGGTCAAAAACAATGTTGGTCTTATTTTATCACACACGTTTTTCTCACGTTTGAAACTTATGTCTTAAAGTGATATAACACAGTTTAAGCCCACAACATGTTGTGGCCTACAGCACCTATTTAGAGAAAAGCACTAGTTTTGGCTTAAATTACCCTAACCAAGCAGCTGGCTAATGTGAACTAAACTTCAGAACATATAGAGGCCCCATTTTTTAGTAACTTGGGTGAACCGAGGGCTTAATGGAATAAGGCTTGTTTTCATGTTAGGGTGAAGGCCAGTCATTTAAAGAATTATGAAAATGAACCTTGTAACCAGTGCAAATGTGTGGTTCTAACATAGCTAAACAGCTCATTTGATATTCTGCCTCACCACTGTAAGCAGAAGCATAGAGCCTACTAAAATTAGATTTTGTCCCAAGTCCCAAAGCAACAAATCTTACTGCCTGTGCAACCCATACTTAGCAAACTTTATTCTGTGAAGAAATAGAGATGCAGAATTGAGGATCAGTATAGTTCTCAAAGAGGAAAAACACAAGCTAGAGGCTATTTTTAGACAGTGATGAGGCTTTTAAATAAATCCTATATAGTCCTGACATTTCACATCATTTCTCCACTGTGAAACATGTGTTTTATCATTGAAACCAGCTTATTTATTATAGTGTGTGATCCTTCCTCCCACTACAGCACAGCTGGAACATCACCTTCTCTCAACATATTTTGCTTTTCTTAATGCATCCGATTTCTGAACAGGACCATCAGTCAGTCTTTGAATAGGTTTGATTCAACACTGTGTTATTTCATTTTTACACTGCCATAATAGCACAAAAATCAATGGAGTTGCACTGACATACAAGTGGAGTAACACGTTGGCAGATCAGACCTATTGAGTCTATTTTGCTTGCAAGACCATTAAAGATGGTTTTAAGAAACTTCAGCAGTGACATAAGCAGTAGTTTATTTTTGTACACGTAATCTATCCTGTGTTCTAATACTTGTGCTCATATTAATGGAGAATGAGTAGATTCTTGACTTTCTTGTCAAGAAACTTTTGAGGAAAGTTATATTAAAAATGTGTGTATTTCTTTGTACAACAGCAATCCCCATGTCTCTTATACAAACAGAGGACTGGTCACATAGAGATATGCTAATGGATATACTTCAGGGCCAAAAAAAAACAGAGACAAAATGCTGGTCCTACTACAGTCGGTTGCAATTTTACCTCTGACTTTGCTGGAATTAGGAATTTATCCTAGGGATCTCCTTTCTTTATGTATCCCAACTCAGCCACACTAACCAGTGTACACAAGTACATGCTTCCACATAAGCATGGTATTATTATCTTCTTCACTAGATCAACAGAAATCTCTCAGCATTTTTCTGGGACTATCCTAATATCCTCTTGCTAAATGCAAAGTGAGATTAAGCAGACTTTACTTGCAGTGTGTTTTGTGCATGCTGAAGCTCAGGCTTTGGCAGTCTTTGAGAGAGAGAGTTCCAGAGAGAGTCAGTAGGAATGTTTTGTCCATCAAGATGTTTGAACCAGACAATAAAAGCACTCCAGGCAGTTGTAAGTTATGACCACTAGAAGATACAGAGAAAAAGGCAGTCTTGGAGATAACTGAATCCTAGACAATGTACTTTGGTTGGAAGATAACTCATGTCACCGCTGCTGCAGTTGGTTTTTAAAAAGTAATCTTTTTCTATTCAAGGCAGGGAAGAAAATCACTAAAACAAATAAATGACTGGGTGAAACTTAGAGAAGCCTCACATGCATTAGCCTTTATTTTGTTGGTAGACAGATATGTTTTGCTCAGAGGGCTGGTAACAGATCATAAAGAGGGAAAGAGTAGTCTCTCTCTGCTTCTCTCTCCCCTCATCCCTCTTGTCTTTTCCCCCCACTTGCTTTCTCTCTCTGCAAGTTTTGAACCTGATTCAGGCTGTGGTCTGACGTTCACTGCAGAAACTGCTTTACTAGCTTAAGACAAAACTCCTGCTGGTTTTACCTCTTCCCTTGCCAAAGGTTATTGCCCCCACAGCAGTGAAAAGCTAAGTAGATTACTTCAAACAGTCTTCTATGGTGGGTTAAACTGCCTTGGCTGACTTTGCAATGAAGTGGGTGAGGATCACTCATCTGCCCCACTCTGCTGGCTCTGCAGGAAGCTGTGGAGAGTAGCACAAACAGCTGGTGGCCAGCACAAAGCTCAGCCCAGCCACCTCTGCAGTGAATGCCTGAACACATCCTCGGTATGATCATAAGCAAAAGTTAACAATTTTAAGTATCATTTGCATTAGATCCTCTTTACTAAGGTCCTTTGTGGCACTGGAGCCGTGTACTTCCATATCCATGCCGAAAGAACAGCTCAGGATCTCCTTGGTTTCAACACCCTCTCTCTAGCCATCTTTGGTGGAAGAGGTAGTGTGGGGGG
The DNA here is from genome assembly GCA_013397275.1 of Burhinus bistriatus. NCBI lineage: Eukaryota > Metazoa > Chordata > Aves > Charadriiformes > Burhinidae > Burhinus > Burhinus bistriatus. Next base: position 154,934 of record VYXH01010599.1, read on the forward strand.
GAAGCCTTGACAGATTAAACCTGTCAGACCCAGCTCCAATTTACTGAATTTAGGGGAAGTTTAGTTCAATAAAGATAGCATGATTTGATCTGAATTAAAGAACTGTCTTATGGTATTTCAGAATTACTAGGATAATCATTAAAATAATTTTACATGATTACAGATTCCATCATACAGACAGACACACAGGGACTGGGTAGTCACTGTTAGTACATATGTGACGTTTCTGTAACTTTAAATAATAAAAATGATAGGAAAATAGTAGCACAGAGTCCCAGTCTCTCAACTTCTCAGTGTAAACCTTCTGGTTTTGTATTCTGGCAAACCAGTAAATAGAAATCTGGTTTTTGCAAACATTTTAAGGGCTCTACTCCATGGTCTACAACACCTGGTGTATCTCAACTCTTGGCATAATTTAAACAAACAGGCCATGTAACACATCTCTCTCTCAGTCAAATAAAGCAGACTTGGTGTGCTGCCAATTCTGCTCTCATTTATTTGCTAACCCTGGGTTTTATTTATTCCCTGAATCATCAAACACATTGCAGAGAGTGACAGCAGCAGACAATATTACATCTAATAGCTATATAATAATGTAAATAAAATATGGTAAATCATCAGGTACATTACTTGTCTGCTTTTAACTACCCCACCTCATTTTGTGCACTTGAACGAAAAGTATAGTAAATGAAAAAGCTTTTTGCACGGAGCAGAGTTAGAAAGAATATGTCCATTGGATACTGAGGCCCTGTCATTTACATTAAGTGAAAAATACCTTTTACATAAAAATACACCTGGATGTAATACAAAATTTGCTGCATGGGCCTCATCCTATGCTCATTATCGTCTGTGGCAAAATCTCTTCTGACTTCAATGACTCGGGGATCAGCCCAGTACTGCCTAACTCTGGTATACAGTCCTGTAAACAGTAACGGATGTGAAGATCTGTGATACGCTGAAGCACTGGAATATTTTCCAGTGTTGAGTAAGAATTATTGAGAGGGTTTCTATGATCAGAGGCAGAGAGAAATTAAGGGGAGAAGAGGGGAGGAAAGCAATGTTTTGAAGTTAAGAAGTGTGAAGGAGATCTCTCTCCATTCCCACAGGGGAGAAGAGTTCATGGTCAACAGACCGTTGTGTGGATTAGATAGGCAGAAAAAGTGTATAGGTGACAATAAAGCCTTGCATTTGTTTAAGGTTTGTGCTTTAATGAGATTTGTCTAGCTAAGGTCTAGCTCAACTTTACATCAGATTGTTTTCCACTAGAGTTGATTTAAACCCTCACCAGATGAAGGATCAGAGCTGACAGGTCAGTTATATGTCACTTTTAAAGTTAACTATTGAAGAGAGAAATTATAATTTTTATATCTGTAGTATTGCTGTTGAAATACGTTTCTGAAAACTGATTCCATGAAGCATCTTCAAGAGCAGCATGCAAATAATGAAGGGAAATTGACTGCCTGAAGACTTTTGTGTACAGTTTCTGACTATAAAGTTCACCAAACACTTACTTTTTTCTGTTTATTAGTTGGCCATTCCTGCTAGGTTAATATGGGAAGAGGAGGCTCTGCAGTACTTGGGGTTGTGCCTTGACCACGTAATTGGAAAACTAAATGGTTTCCCTATGATCAGAGTTGGAATCTGTGCCAAAATGACTGAGCTCCATTCAAAAACCCCATCTCATGAGTCATTTTGTGGCAATGCATGTTAAAAGAGATGGCAAAGTACCAGAAGTAAAATAATCAGCACACCTCAGGCTGTTAATAATAACAAAATAAGCTTTTCCTACTGTGAAGCTGGCTCCTCTGTAGAGTCTTCAGACTTACACAAGCTTCCTATGCAAGTCTAAGTCAGAATCAGGCCACTATTATTTTTTTCTTTAAAAATTTACATCAAGAGACCAGTTTATCTACTGCCCTAAAATGTAAAGAATGCTTAAATTTCCAGTTTGTTAGCTAGTCCCAACATCCTTTAGCATGTGTCCCTTAGAGAAAGAATGTCTGCAATATTTTGCATTTGAAAAAGAATGAATGGCAAGGCATAGCTGCAGAGGCTGGAATTCAAGAATCATTGGCCTCACTACTGAAAGCCATGAATCACTGGCTTGACTGTTCCACATCCAACTCTGGCCACCCCTCTGTCCCCTAAACCCATCGCAATACATTAATTTGTACTGAAGCTACTCATGCATTGTGCAAGACATTCATTTTTACTCTCTTCTACTCATGTATTGTGCTCAAAAGACATAGCAGATTTTTTCCTGCTATTCTAAAAGCAGCAGAGGGCTGCGAGTCCTCACAGATTTGAATGGAGTACATGCTAGAGAAAACAACTATTTCTCATCTTCAGCTTACCAGTTAGTTCTCCAGGATTTCAATAGCCATACTGAGGGGGAAAGTATACCCCTTTATTTCTGAGGATTTAGCTCCTTCCTCTATTATGTGGGCTGGGCAAAGAGCATGGCCCTAAGTATTCTTCATGTGATTTATTCTACATTGACAACCACTTAAGTGGAGGCAAAGTTAGACCCAAAAGGCACAAAGTGATGAAAGCTGGAACTGAAAAATAGCATGACAGTCAAAATTGCTGAGTTTCACACAGCCCCTGCTCTGACAGTGTTAGAAAACTCTTGGTCTAAAAGAATCCCAGAGAGCCCTCTGGAAACCCAATCCCATGACTCATCCGCTCTCCTTGAAGGCTTTTGTCTTTCCCTCTACCAAATGACAGTGAAAAAAGCCTTGTGGACTTCACTACTTGCTGCAATTTGACAGCTTTTAGTCAAAATGTTTTCCGTTTACAAGAGAAGGACTACTCTATATCCCAACTGAAGTTAAATGCACTAGCATCTGGACATCAGACTGACTGTTTCTGGTTGGATCATAGGTTGGATGGTCCCAAAGAGGTGCAATGCCTCCTTGGCAGGGCATGGGAAGGGATGCAGAGGAGTTGTGGTACCTCAGAACTTCATGAAGAATTAACACTGGTTGATCAGGCACTGTTTCCCAAGGACTCCCAAGAGTTTGGATGTCACTAGGTTTTTGTGTTTGCCTAGTTCGCTAGACTGGTTGAAAGACTGACAAGCCCATGCCACTGCATTGCCTGCCGCAGGTGAAGCTAGGAGGAAGTGATTCTGGTCACTAGTTACACTATGATTGTTGCTATGCAAAAGTAAACAGGAACAAAGGACTACCTTTTTCTTCCCAGCAGCCGCCCTATGTTGATTCATAAAGGCCAGATGCTATCTGATCTTCCCACTGGGATTCAGTTAAGAATGCAGTCGTGATCTCAGACCCTGAATGCTCAAGCTCCCTCTGAGTATTACACAGAACGGAAAGTTAACTGAGTTACTAAAAGGACACACATAAATAAAACTTATTTGAGGACAGAGGTGTTGCTTTGATGATTGCTTTTTGAAGTAGTACTTCACGTTAAAATCAAGAGCTAGGGAATTGTCCATATGAGCTCGGAAGTGTTTTTAAGAGAGCTATGGCTAATCCATTGAAGCCAATAAATCTTTGCAAGTTTGTGTGTTCAAGACTCTTCTATAATCCAAACAGCATAAAAAAAGTGTTTCCAGTGTTTTCCAGCTCCACTGTCAGCAGCTAAGAAACGGGTCATCATGTGTGTGCTTTGATCATCTTCTGTATGTATGAAGATGCAATAATAAACTGATTTAGTTTCTTCCTCTGGTATAAGAAATAGCATTCAGAAGGAAGGAAAAAAAGGAAGATAACAAAGGAACCTAGGTAGGCCTTTTCTAAGTTACTTTTCTGAAATAAAAATTCAAAATTAACTAATTTACCTTATGGCAAAGGTTGGCTAAAACTACAAAAAAAAAAAAAAAAAA
>VYXH01010599.1:158826-172166 GCA_013397275.1 Burhinus bistriatus
AAAAAAAAAAAAGAATTTTGTTCTAGCTTATGTTGTCTTCAGTGTGCCTTAAATTAACTGCAAGGATCCCTGTGCTTGCATGGTGTATCTCTGACTACTTTGTAGGAGAAAGAAAACTTTGAAAGGAAACTTTCAAGCCAAGAGTGCAATAACAAACATTTGTGTAGTTTTATACATTTTTATAATACAGGTTTAAAAAAGGGTGTATTTTCTCTTTTCTTTAGTCTGGATTTCCCCCTTTTTCAACGTGAGAAAATTAAAGCTGAAAGATTGTATGTTGAAGTCCATGCTTGTGTGGCTTTTAAGTTTGCGGATGAGAAAATGAGAGAGGCTAATTTTGCCCACTGATGAGCTACGTGTATTTTGTATGTTTATATACAGTGAGTATAAAAAAAGTGTTTTCTCATTTCCTTAGATTTGAGTTTGCAGATCTGGTACTGCTCCCCTTGCTACTATGCATAATAACCTTTTGTCTCTCTAAATTAGAAGCTCTATAGTCAGCTGGGATGAAAACGAAGGTGTCAGCTACAATGTTAGGGTTTTCTTCTACATGACCCAAACAGTGGCAATGTAGATTACTCATCAGGAAAAGCAGGTTCAAAGAAGTGGTGTGGATCATAAAGCAGGCAACAATTTGTCACTGCATAGGTGCATAAACCTACTATACTTTACATGCCAAATGGCCAAAAGGAAAATCAGCTGTCAGGAGTTTTTTGCTATGTTCATAAGGTCTCTATTGCCTCAATACCTTTATTGAACAAATGCTGCCATGCCACTAAATATATGCTTGAGGCATATTCCACTGTTTTTTCACTGTATTATTGATGTTAGAGATTGAACTCTGCATAACTAGTTTATATTAATTCACATGGCTTCTTAGTGCTCTTTTATAATATAGAAACTCTTCATGTAGTCTAATTATTGCTTCAACCTGTATCCTTTACATTGACTTTTAAAAGCATTCTAGATTTCAAATACAACCTTACAGCTACAATGCAATAACCAACAACTTATTCCACGCTAGTTAACAAGTGAGAAAGTAATGATTTTTGTTTTTTCACTAGTTATTACAAACCTGAGCCAAATTCAAATTGACAACATACTAGAGAGAAATTTAGGGCCCGAATGTCCAACACTGCATATTCCACCATCATTTTCACCAGTGTATCATCGTAGTAAAATGATAACTCCATTGTAGGTTGCTTTGAATATCCTTCAGCATACACTTACGCGCAGGAGAATCCAGCCTTGTATACCAGTATTGGGTACCCCGTATCTTCTAGTTCACTTTATTATTCTCAACTATTTAACAGTCATTTCCCTAGTGATCATTTGTGCGTTTCTTCAGGTAGTACTATTAGCTTGTAACTAGCAATGTTACAAGCATTAAAACTTTGTTTTGGAGTTATGTTGCTTAGTAGATTGATTTATTAAGTCACGATAAACATAAAACAGCACACCACATATATACATAAAAATTAAGATGCTTTCTATTCTTAAACTTTTTTAACAGGTTTTTAAAGCAGGTTTTCAGCTGCTCTCTTTTCAAATAGCTTCTAATAATATAATTTATTTTGCATGATTGATTATAGCAATCCTGCGCATGCAACCAAAGCATGGTATTTTAAATTATGTCTTCTTTTCATTTTTAAGGAATGAAATGATCTTTATATCTTGCCATGTTTTATCATTTTGAGACTGAACAAGTTATCTGTATGAGTTCAATGTGTAGCTCTTTAAACTGAGAGAATATTATCAGGACTTAGTAAAAACAAGTACAGCTTCCTATTACAGCTGTATTTCAAAAGTGAAACAAATGGATTAACAAGTTCTCTGTAATGTTATCATTAGTTAATGGTATTTTTAAGAAGTCTTCTGCTGAAAAAAGTTAAGATTATGTGGTATTTTAGTACCACAGTAGCAGTATTTATGTGAGTCCCACTGCTAAATACCTTATACAAAATTCTTAGGAGGTTTTTTTATCATATATTTATTAAAACTTGTTCTCTGGGAGGACCAAATAATAGGAATAAAAATAATACATCATTTTACTCTGAATTATCAATTAGTCCCATGGGACTGTACTTATCCTTTTAATGTCTTTGTCCTAATCCATACCCTTAACAGGCATAAAAGTGAGCTATCAGAGGCACTTCTGCTGTCTTTTGCCCACTGTGTGTTTTTGTTCCTTCGTTTCTTGCAGATAAAAGTGAGACAATCCATCCTTTGTCTTTTTAGATCATAATTATTTTTGCACAAGTGCAGTTTCTTACTAGGACTTGGTCTACATGTGAAAATATTGATAGCACAGCTATATCAGAGCCTGTTTATTCCCTTTATTTCATTCCACCGCAGCTGTGCTAGCAAAACTTCTACTTTACACGCACTTATACCACCAAGAAGTCCCATTGCCAATTTTGCTAGTATTGCTTGAGAAACAGGTTTGGGTTTTGCCTACCTAAACCATACCCCTTCAAGGACAAATTACTTTCATCTTGGCTTTACTAGTAAACCTTTGTAGGAGTAGACATGTGTAGGAGGTACTAGGATACAGGTCTGGAGGAGGACTAACTCAATGACACCATGATCTCACCAAGACATTATGCAGTAGCACAAAATCCTATGAGAAACATGGGGTTTTTTTGTTCTTCCTCATCAGTGATTCTTTTCGTTCTCTAACCACCATTATTTATGAGCTCCACAATCTACGCAGACTGCGAAAGATTAAGTAACTTGTTACATGGGGCTTCGAGTATGGGAGTACTGAGAGTAAAAAGGACAGTGACAGAAAAGGGAAAGTCTTCACAACCCCAACATTAAAAACACACCATAGATAGAAAAAACAGATTCTTAAGGATTCTTGGTAAGCAATGTGACAATCTAAGTCATAAAATCTTTAAAAGCTCTTTAAAGGTCAGTGGATTCCAGTAAATTTGATGTTAGTACTTTGAGGTTTTGAAATTAATGCACTTATTGAAACATTTTATTAGGATTTTTTTATTTTAGTCAATAGATGTGATTTTTTATGAAAAGTAGATCTTTGTGGTCTACTTCTTCAAGCTGCCATTATGTCAATCAAAAATAAGTCCAGCTAATAAATTATTTTAACAAATAAATGAAATGCCTTTGCGGTTAGTTTAGAGTTTTCCTAAAGTCCCAGCACAGTCCAGGAAGTATTCCGCCTTCTCTTTTAACCAAGCTTACTGATTGCTATGCATCAGCCACAGGCAGTCTCTAACATTGTTTTTGTCTTGCCCTTACAATCTTACTAAGATGCATCTTAACCCGCACTGGCTTAAAAACAAATGCAGGAGGCAGTGGTTGCTTTTAAAATTATTACCTCAAACATTTCCCTGGTGAAACATAAACACATATTAAATAAAATTACATTCATAATTGCATAAAAGGAATGTTAAAAAAAGTTTTGGGAGAGAGAATAAGCCATTAATGAATTACTACATTAGTGAAGTAGTTTGGGTAATATTTGAGATGTTTGTACTAAGTTGATAAATGCTGTGCTAGTAAATCACTTGCATATATCTTCTTTTCTAGCCTTAGTTCAGAGTCCTTTAGATCTACAAAGGTTGTAGATAATTTTTGCACCCACTCAGTCAATGACTGGCAATGCGGCATGTAGCCGCAGTCATTCATTCTGTCAGTCAGCGGCCCTTGATAATGTGCCTGTCAATATAATTCAGTGCCTGTTCAAGGAAAGTGACACTTTGAATAGTGGACACTTTTCAAAAGCATTCATACAGGGTCAGTTCCATGATAAATAAATATATTTTGTGTTTAGAACAAATAGACAATACACAGGAGCTGGAGTCTGAACAGAAATACACAACCAGTCTGCAGGACACAATAAACTGCAATGAAGAGCGAATATCATAAATGCAACTTTGTTTTTCACATTATATTAATTATGGGATAATGGATAATAAAGTCTTCAGGACCCTACTTGGCTCAATGGAGCCCTGATCCATGAGCAGAGGCACTATGCACAACCACACTACAAATGAGATATTAGAATAATACTATCAATAATTCTTTAAACCCTATAAAAAAGGGCACATATTTTCATTACTGAATGAAAAACACAGGCAGAAATCTTTAATTACCGCTAACGGCATGTTAAAGAAAGTATTTATATGGCATACAGCGTTTAGTTTCTAGTTTCTATTAATACCGGCTGAGAATGTGAGGAAGAAATATGTGATAGTGACAGGATTTTTAATGGTACCTCACCTTAAATGCATTTTAAAATATGTAAATCAATAAAAAAATTATTTGTAATAGCAGACTAAGAGTGCTGGTTAGCCTTACTGCTGAATGAAATGTATGCTACAAGCCCTATTACCATACATCGTGGGAGCTGTAGTTAGGATTAATCTGTCAAAAGGGATGGTTTAGTGTTGATGAATATGACATGTGACCATTAATGATGTTGATTTTATCTCCTGAGATTAGCATGATTTACTTCGGATGGATAATAATGTCATTTGCTTGATGCAGTAGATCTGTTTACGAGCTGATTAAATTGTAAGGCCTTGCTTCATTTCATGCTATTTGGTTTACAGCTTCATTACTGCAATCACAAAAGCTGTGGAAATGTCCCACATCCCATGTCACAATAAATCATTGTTTAAGATTGCAGCTATGTATTTTAGCATTTCAGTTTTGCATGGACCATGCATTCCTTAACAAATATGTGATTGGGAATACATTAACAAGATATTCTGGAACATACTGCTGCAGAAGTGTAGAAAATCAGCCTGAATCTTTTAATTGAGATTAAGGAAGCACTTGAGTAATTAGCTGTAACAAATTACCTTATTATTTAGACAGTGAAGTAAACGTTTTTGTTGCAAGAATGATTATCATAAATCTGCAGAAAAGTGACAGTCAAACAACCATAAAGGAAACTTGTAAGCAAACTACATTTTCTGGCTATTACCTTTTACATTTAAATAAAATTTATCAGAGGCGTACTTTAAAAAGAATGTATCTGTTGTTTAGGGATAGTATATGTTACAAGCTATACCATCTGTAACTAATGCACTGGGAAGAGTATATGCATGTAAATCACAAAGGAAAAAAAGAATCTGTTAATTATAATGGCAAATGCTAATGTCGCCATAGTTAAGGCTGTGTCAACGTTTTCATTATAAACCCAGTTGTAAAGGAAGAAGGAGAGAGAGAGGGTGGTAATCAGCCATCAGAGACTGCTGTGTGCTAAAATTTTGTATACAAAAGGGGCTACTGAGCTCTCACACCATGTAAATCAGAGGTATCTGTGAAACCATACTTGCAGTCCCAGTGAGAGGAGGACCCAGGCCAAGCTCTCAGCTTGGGAGTGAGGGTGACTTTTTGTTGCAATAATTTTTTCACATTTCGCATAAAATGGTATTGCTACTTCTATTGCACAAATTAAAAAAAAAAAAAAGAATAAAAATTACATTTATCAGTCAAATGAGGCCTTTCAGAGCTTGTGGCTTACCACTGGCTGAATTTGATAACTGCAGTTGATTAAGTCTTTGTTCATGCACTTAATTTTAATGAAAGTTTTTATAAAGTTGAAGAGCATGCTTAAATAATTAGCTTAAGGTGTGTGTTTTATTGTAATAGAATGGAATTTCTTTTAGTTCTTTCCCCTTCCTTTTTTTTACCACCCCCCCCCCCNTTTTTCTCCCTTCCCTTTTTTTTCCCCCCCCCCCCCCCCAAGTCGATTCCCAGTGGATTTCATGGAAACATCTCCAGTTGCTTTACCTATGAATTCGGCTGGGTTATAATATGGTCAAATGTGAACTTTTTAGTGGATTTGTGAACTTTTTTTTCCCCTTAGCTTTTACCTAGCAAGATTCCACTCTCTACCTCAAAATATTTCAGTTGGCAGATGAAGAACTGGGAACGCCAAGAGGAACTATACTCATGTATAGTCATATACATGTACTTGAATGATATTCTAGGTCAGGCCTAGAGTACCCAAGGATTTCCAAATGTGTTGCAGAAATGACCACAGTCAAAATTTTTTACAAATGATTCATGACTTGGCTATTCTGGTCACCCAACCTGAGTCAGTTTGAAAAGCCTGGTGTTTTTCTTGTTTATTTGTTTTTAATGACTGATGCATGAAACATTCTGGAAAGTGGATTCTTTCAGGAGCATTCATGTTGTGGATTTGGAAAGAGGGGACAACTCTAATACTTGCAACTCAATTCTGTCCGGTGGTTTGGGGACAGATTTACCAAGTTGATTTAGCTCTCCAATGTGTTATGGCTGCTGGGCATAGATCTACCACCTTTCACTTTTTGCAGAGCCAGTCCCTGTTGACATTGGTAAAGTTAATGAAAATGTTTCACATGTTGAAATGTTGATATTTCCAGCAATGTTTCAAATAATCAAACGAAAACAGTGATAAACATTTTCTCCTGTTTTCCAAATAGGTCTACACCTGAGTTAATGAAAACATATCCTTGAAAATAAATGGAAGTATAAGTTTATTTTTCACCAAAACTATTTAACTGCTGGGGCAAAAAGAAAAGGCAAAAAGAGGAAACTACACTTTGAATCTTCATTTCTTCAGGAAACATTTGGTAATATATTGCACCCCTGCTTAAGTTGGCTGAAATGTTATTACCACAATTTCAGTTTTATGTTTTATAACTTTGAAATTAAACAAAACAAAGGCTTCCTCTCTTGATGAGCTGCACTTTTTGACGGCAGTTTGGTTTCTGGCCAAAAAGAAAATGCAAAGGCAGAATTTTTCAGGGTGCACATTCTTTCACCGATAGTCCTGTTGAAACTAAAGGAAGAATGCCCTTGAAAATCCCCACTACTGGCTTCACTAAAAGTATATAATTTCACCACCTACCTGCCAGTGGTGGTTAATTTCATGTAATTTATGCATAGGAGTAAACCCCTTCCTAGCACGATGAGGTGGAGAGGTTATCAGCCAGGCTGATGGAGTAATGGTAGTTTTGTGGAGAGACCTTCAACTTGAAGACTCTGTGGACTTTAGTAACTGCTATTCATATTAACAAGGACAGAACTACTAAGGACATTTCTTAGTTCCCTTACAAGCTGTCCCCAGTCTGCCCTCTACTATTCCTTAGACGCTGTGATGTTTGAGGAATCTATTTAAATACAACTAATGAATTCTGGCTGATGCTTTGAGGTTGTTTTTCTGAAAATGGTGGCACTGTGTAATGCATATGTGTCTACCTTACTGATAAAGCTGCTACCATGATGGGAGTGAAGAGACTATTTGATCTTCGTGACTGAACCCTGAATAAACAATTTATACATTCAGAAAGTTGATGGCTGCTGGAAGATGCTTCATCAATCTCCTCTGCAGGTGCCTTTGAGTATGGCAATTATTGAAATAGGACAGAAAGAACTAAAAGAGGGGTTTAAAATTATGCAGCTGGATGCAATTAAAGGACAGAAGTTGATTCTCTGAGTGGAAGAGGGGGAAACATGCAATATTTTGCAACAGGAGAATTGGTTTAGCTGCAGGTCTATTCACTGAAAAGGAAACAAGCTAAACTGAAAATAACAATTAAAAAAAAAACCACACTGTGGTTTACAGTAGAAGGATCCTGGGCAGTTTTAGGCCAAAGAATTTTCCTGACTGGTGTTGAAATTCAGGTAGGAGAATACACTTTTTGTCTGGCTTTGGATCTTATACTTCTACACAGAATATTCTTAAACCTAAGACAATGTCTGCAGATATTACACCCACTGCATTTGAAGATCTAAATTGCATATTCCAGGTCACCTACACAGCTTGAGCTCTTGGGTACCAAGAAAACTGTGGTATTTTGGAAGACAGCACTGGTTATGAAAATTTATAACAATTGGATTGCAGAATTCCAGATACAAAGCTGAGTCCAGCAATGTGGTGCACTGTTTTCTGTTTGAACACTAATCCTAATAGGGATATTTTCCCAAATTTAGGCAACTAAGAGAAAGCACTAAATTTGCCTCCAGCAAACAATTTATGTTCTTTCATGAACTTTCTTTCACTCTGCTGATGTCAGCAGGGTTGGGCAGTCATTTACTGGGATCAAATTTTCTTTAAGACGTTCTTAAGGAATTGGCACATCCTAAATCCTTGGCTGTTCTAGAAGGCATCCAAATGGCTGCTGAGGAGGGTCAAAGTTGTAAGCAAAGAAAATTTACAAGGCAGTGTGTATGCATATACTTATATTGTGTCCATTGTGAGCGTCATTGTAATGTTTAGAGGCTGCTTGATGGCACTTACAGCATTGAGTTCTGAGCATCTTTAGGAACCAGAACCATGTGTTTTCAGAAGAAAGCTAGATTCCTAAAAAATACCTTGTTAGATTCCAGGATGAGAAAAACCTCTATGATAATGAAATCTGATTTTCTGTATTACTAGGGCCACAGAATTTCATCGAGGAGCTCCTGCATCAAGCGCAGCTATGGTTGGTTGAGCTATGTAAAAAATGTGAAGATAAATTGGGGCAAACACGTTGTTATTTTCTCCCTTCATACAGTTCAAAGATAGGTTTTGCAAAAAGCAATTGTGCCTCCTTCAATTATTGCATTACCTCTAACACAGACTGCTATAGTCAAGCCTTTTAATGAACAAATTTTGTAGAATTTAGGGTCTCTGAAGTGCAAAGCCACAACAGAGTGTGGCTCTTGATGTGCCATATGAGCATTATGTTGCTTGCTTTCTCTCAAAGTTGGCATGTATCAGAGTGCAATAAAGGAAAAACTATTTCATTCAAAATTAAATGGCAACATCCAATTAAAGAAAAGACTCAAGTCTGAAACCGTAAAATCTATTGAAAGTTTCTTTCTGTTTTAGAGGAAATGTACGAATTGCTAATAGAAGAGTTACTCTAAACGACTGGCTACTAGTTAACTATTATGTGTTCTAGCAGGATTTGTGGTTGGATTTTTTTTTTGGTCATTCCTTCTCCTCAGAATATTTGGAGAAAAGAACAGAAAACTATTGAAAAGGTTTGCTTAGTCTTTTATCTTTTGAATCAGTGTCATACTAACAAAAAGATGTTTTGAAGTCTTTAACCACTAATTGACTAACTGGTTTTCTTTAGACATAAAACTTGTCAAGGCCTTGATTGTTGTGAATCCATGGTGATAGATTCTGGCTGACTGCCTAAGTACAAGGTCTCTGAACACTAGGATAACGCTTTCTGAAATAATTTGGGCTTATCCCCTGTAATGTCATTTAAACAAACTTAATTGACTAAAACTCTCATTTTTGTGCATTCTGTATGAGGTACTATTTGAGAGAAGAGGCCTTTTATGAACAGACCCTGAATGACAAAATCTGACCTCTACCTAGCCTCAGATGTCTCAATTCTTGTTTATTTACATAAAATAAGCAAATATTAACTGCATTAAAAATTCACTATAGGCAGAAACCCTGTTATATACCCTCATTTTCCTTTAGTGAATAACCTTTAGAATGGGTCCAAACTGAGACTCTATGAATAGCATAAAATTCACACACTTCTGCAGTAAGACTAATCATTATCTTCAGATAATTGCCCATGCATGTCAATCAGTAAGCTTGTTCTATATGAAAGGAATAAAAGTTTTAGACTAGAAGTTAAGACCTGACATTTTGTTGTTGTAGAGAAACTTTACTGAAGAGATGCCCCTGGGATGACTTTCTTAAATTTAGGGTTCTGGACATACTCAGAATTACACATCCATGTCTACAGAATAGCAATTTGCATTTTGCACTTCTCTTTCACTGGTAAAATTCCTTGGTTTTGAGTGGAAGTACTATGTCATATTTAAATAATATACAGGAGTGATAAAACTGTACTCTAACACTTTTTTTCCGTGGAACACAACAACTCTGGAGTGACTGTTTCATCTCTAGGAAATCTTCAAACATCAGAGGTAAAAGTTCTTAACATCTGATGAGTTTTGAATGGCCTACATGATATGAGTTGGTGATAGTGCTCGAGTCTGTAGTTGTAGCATACTGTTTACTTACTGTTGGTTTTTTCTGACATTATAAAATAGTTTGAACATTGTGAAAGTTTTCATGACCCTTCATTTTTCCCCAAGCAGTTACACCTTAACAAATTTTACAATTAAACCAATTTATTAACAAATAAAAAAGTATTGAAATACCAATACTGCAATGAAAGCCATTACGAGAATCCCTTCTGCCAGTAGTAAATAACAAAATTTAAAAGGTATGTGTTAAAGGAACATTAATATCAGGCAACACAGTATCACTGGTAGTGGAGAGCTGAGTGGTTGCTTGGGAATCAGTGAGGACCAGGAATAGCTGTTTGCTGCACAAGTTCATGGACTTGTTCCTCATCTGTCAGTCACTGCATGGCTGTGAGTGTGAAGGACTATCCACAGGTACCCACACATGTTAAAGCAGGGTTCACCAATTTAAGTCAGTGGGACAGCTGGGTAATCCTCCGACTGCCATCAGTTCTGCTCCTTCATCTTTGGCTCAGCATCAGAGAACAAAGGGGCCATAGTTTCATCCCTGTTTTCTCACTTATCTCTCTCTTTTACACTTTCCAGTTCCCCACTGAATGAGAGGTGCTGGTTTAATCTGCATTACAAGCCTTCATGCATTTCTTGCCATAGGTCATCCACAAAAAATTTCCCTGTTGGTTCCCTATCTGCTCTCCAGTAATCTGAGTATTTGTCTCAGACCTATCTAAGGTAGAAAGTCCTATCAAAGCAAGGAAAGAACAAATATTTTTTATCATTGGAAAGACAGAAAAAAAGCTTTTCCTTCTACACTAAGCAGCTTGCAAGGCCAAAAGCTGATAATTTTACTTAATTAATATGTCTTTATTTCACCTCTGATCATTCACTTGTTCAAAAGCTGTTTCAGGCCAGTTTACTAACTCGCAGATAGACCAGTTATTATTGTAGATTTAAGACAGTTAAAACCAAAAAACTGTCAGGCCTGACTGTTGTACGAGGGAATTAGATTAAAAGGCTGACACATTACTACTTTTTCAGATGAGCAAAGCCTTGGATGCAGGCTTCCCTCTATCATTCCTAAAATGATGCTAATCCCTAGACCTGAGGTTTCGCAATTCTATAGCTGGACAGCACCTATACTAAAAGGATTTTTCCATTGCTGCTGTCTGCTTAGCAGATTAGTTATACAAGGGGACTCTACAGAACAGGCCATGCTTGACCTGCACAGAATCTCCAGCTGTCTTGAGTTTTTCCTGTTTAGGAAATCCTCAAGCATTAATAATTAGCAGTGGAGAAACATTAAAATTATGTCTATATTTTACTACCACAACGTCTCCTTTTTTCCCTTCTGTAAAGGGAAAGACCAGTGGCCCAAGACAGTTGTGACTAAGACACTTCTTAATTTAATCTTTAATTCAATCCACTGTGACACAGCATAAACTATGCCATAAAGCTAGCACTAGTAAAACTGTATTTAACAGTATAGTGGTAAGAAAAATCTATACAGTGAAAGTGCATGAAGATGTATGTATCAATGTCTCATAACTCCAGTTTTGATTTTTTTCCTTTTTTTAGTAATCAGTTCCAGTATAGCTAGAAATAATTAGCTGATTTCAAAAACATTTACCTCACTTAGAAGCCATCTGGGCCCACTTTAATTTGGTGGGCTAGAAGTTATAATGGAAGAAGAGTGGTGCCAAGGAAGTAGTATGCCTTCTCCCCTCAGTGAAGTTAAGGCATTTCATAGTGTGATACACCATAAACAATGACTCTTTGAGTCACAATCTGGAAAATCCTCCAATGCATAGAGTAATTGGTCTAGAACAATGGTAAAGATGACAACTCACCAACTAAAGCTCTTTGTGGCAGCTTCTCTACCTCTTACTTGAGCAGACCCTTGGTATCCAATCCCAGACCTTCTGATTTGCTCAGCATTCTGAGTCCTGTAACTTCCTCTTGTTCCCATTTCTCCCTCTGCAACCTATTATTCCCTAGTTCTGCCTCAGACCATTCCTTTTATGTCCTAAAACTCACATTGTGCTCTCAAAGACTTTGCTTGCGAGACTGCATTCTCCATGCTGATTGAGGGGTGAGGAAGGAGAAGGTAGGACATTCTTAGTCCTTTCAACAGAGGAAGGAAATCGATAGTTTTTAGAATGGCTTTGGTCTCTATTATGCAGGATTTGGTGCTGAAATTTTTAGTTCTCTTAAGCCAAAGGCTAATCACTTACTGTATCATGTCTTGCTGTTTCTTGCACAAGCTTTCATACAGAGCACAATTGCAGATGTCCCTCCTGAAATGACACTTTCTGCTCTATTCACACCAGAAGGCAATCAGAATTTACATGTGATTCTCCATACTCCTAGCAGTTCATAGAGACATCTAACCAGAGACTGCTGATATACAGACATCTGGAACATGCAGTGTCTTATACAGAGAAGGAATATGGGAACAAGTGAACAGAAGGGCCAGAAATCCTCACCCTAGGGAACTGTGGAACTGACACTGGAAGACTGTCAAGTCAGTATGTCCCCACAATGAGAGAATATGGGTTCAAGCCACACATAAATCCAGATTTCAGAGGCTTGAGTTCAGGAAAGACTCTGGATTACATGAAATTTGTAAGGAAAGTACAGGAAATCTACAGTGATTTCATGTATTTAAAATCTGTTCTCAATCAATCAAAGACAAATTAGTTTCAACAGGGGGGGATATCCTTGAAGGGATTCCCAGAATTTTGAATGAAGACGTTTTTAAAAATTCAAGTTTAAGATTTTACTGTACTTGAATATTATTTCAGGCTGAGGCAGGGTGTGAATTTAATGGTAGCAGCCCTGCAAAAATATTCTACATATAGAAGTTTATCACATAACATGATTACCTTATTCTAGTTTGTATTCTAGAACAAGCATGTCTGCACAAGAAGTTATTCAGTAAGAATGCTGCTTTTATTCTTGAATAATTCCATGTGCAGTCAAGCCTTCAGTCAAATCAGCACAACTCTGTTTGTAGATAAAGCGTCAGTCTATCCCTGCTTGCATTTATAGGATATCTGTATCTCTGTTACTAAATGCAGCTGACAGATCTGAAAAAGTCACATTTATTTGCAGAATAAGCATAGACCTTGCAAGCCCCCACCCTTATTAACCTACTATTTTTTGTGTCCTTTGGAGGTTTTATGAACTGCATATCCTTCATATTTTGTGTTCAATGTCATTAGCAAACTAGTAAGTACTATGAAGAGAAGGAAAACCTTTTCCTTCCCTTGTTTGCTGAATAGCCAAAAGGGAGAGGTTTTGAGTGTGACAACGCTCTATCAACTTGATATAAAAGTCCAGGAGAAGAAAACAAAGTTGCTTTTCTTTGGGGGGGGGGG
>VYXH01010599.1:179430-191643 GCA_013397275.1 Burhinus bistriatus
GGGGAAGGGGCACACAGGACAAAAAAAATATATCTTGTGAATGTTCTCAGACTCATGAGCTCAAGTATTTCATGATGGAAACTGGCTATATTGTTGTTATTTTCTTTTAAAAAGTTGACAAAATGAACTTGAAATCTTGTTGCAAAAATACATGTAGGGACAAGTATGATTTTGACTGGCTTTGTTTTGGTCTCCATCAGTGAATTTCTGCGGCAGCCGGATACAGCAGGGGTGAGCAGCAGCGGGACTGTGTATGTGTGGTTAGAGGGGATGGTTACCAGTGGCTCTGTATAGGGTGGGACAAAGTAACAAAAACACAGACCAAAGAGGAGAAACGTTCTTGCTTGCACAGCCCGGAACTCTACTACAAGAACCAGTTTTCCTTCGCTGTATAATCAATGCATGCAGTAGGAAATTCTGCCTTTTTACGAAGGCCTTGTCAGGCAAAGCTTGCTGTCACCTAACATGTCATGGTGGTTTTTACTTTCTTTTAAAAAATGGTGACTCGAAGATCCCTATTCAGATAGATATCTGTCACTTAGTGGCTACAGGTCTATATTTTTTCCTACTCCACCTGAGTAGACTCACGTCCTCTAATTACCATCTAGGGTGGAAAGGGGATGTTGAAAGTGTTACCTTTTGGGGGGGGGAGGTGTAGAATGTTTAAAGCTTTTTCTTGGGCAAAGAGAGAGTAGGTGGGAACACGATTAAATCTGAGTACTGACTGGGAGACCTGAGCTCCAGGCTTTGGCAAGCACCATAGCCAGTAGACTAAATAGTCTTGTTCCTTCCTTCTCTTTCCCTCTGGCCTGGTGCATTTTTATGCAAAGTAAAATGCCTTCAAAGAGGGGGTGGAGACTTTTCCCACATTAGAGTAGCCTGGTGATTAGGAACCCTAATGAGAAGTGAGAATTATGGACTTGAAACCTTTCAGATCTGGGAATTGATATGTATTCCTCTGCCTCGAGAGAAATACTTCAAGCATGGAGGAAGAAGTACAGTATATGATGGCAGCAGTTGACCTTTCCTGGTAGGGGAAAAAAAATATATCTCCACAAAGAGAGGATTAAGGGCTGTGAATTGTACAAGAGGGGAGACCTTTCCCCACAGCTGTAAGGTAGACTGGCTGTGTTTGAGAATCTGGGTCAACGCTTACTAACTTCAGTGAAATTAGAACATTGTACTGCAGCTGCAGTTTCAGGTCTTGTGATGGCGGAAAGGGTGCTAGGAGTGGGATCGCTTCCCTTGCACGGAGCGTGTGTCCTCACACCTGGGCATCTGTTCCAGTCCCAGCTGAACCAACCCCTCTAAAGCCATGGCAGTGGGTGAACTGCAGCGGTGGCCTTTCCCAAATTGAGTGTTTTGCCTCGAAAAAGCCGAGTGGCTGAAAATGGTTCTTCTCCTGGCCTTGCCACAACGGGAAGGCCTTGCCCTGCCGGCCCGGCCCCGGGGTGACTGCTGCTCGGGCCAGGGCACTCGGGTGCAGCGCTGACCCATCGCGTCCCACCGGGAAGGAAGGCGGGGAGATGCTGAGCCCAGAGGCAAAGCGCCAATGAGGGCCGTGCTGAGGCGTCGCGGCGGGGTCCCGGGGGCTGACCCCGGGGCGGGGGGGTGGCCGGCCGGGCGCGCCCCGGGCCGTGAGCCCTGCCCTGCGCCCGGGCTGCCCGCCCGCTGCCCCGCAAGGGTTAGACGCAGGCAGGGCGCAGCTCTCGGGCTTTCTGCCCTTGTCCTTCCCCTCCTCCTCCTCCCAGTGTAAATAATGACGGCACTACTAGCAATTGATGCATTTACCTTTGCAAAACGTCTTAGTGGGTAGCAGCGTACGTGAGTAAGAAGGCTGGGCGGCTAAGGATAGGGTACAAACGCTGAACCTGTAATACGAAGGATAAGTTTATGAACGGGCATTCTGCTGTCCTACCTAAAATAGTCAGTTCTGCATGTCTTCTGTGGTCTACAGTAATTATCCCTATTCATTTACAAGGCTCTTGCGTCACTGAAGTACCTTGAAGTGAATCCGTAGGAAACGGCCGGCAGAGAGGAGGCTGCCCAGTTAGGTCTGACAGCAACGGCTTGCTAAGGGCTGTGCGAAGGCGCAGCTCGCCGCTCGGGGCGCGCCTGGCCCCGCCGGGGAGAGGGCTGGCTGCCGGGGAGAGGGCTGGCTGCCGGGGAGAGGGCTGGCTGCCGGGGAGAGGGCTGGCTGCCGGGGAGAGGGCTGGCTGCCGGGGAGAGGGCTGGCTGCCGGGGAGAGGGCTGGCTGCCGGGGAGAGGGCTGGCTGCCGGGGAGAGGGCTGGCTGCCGGGGAGAGGGCTGGCTGCCGGGGAGAGGGCTGGCTGCCGGGGAGAGGGCTGGCTGCCGGGGAGAGGGCTGGCTGCCGGGGAGAGGGCTGGCTGCCGGGGAGAGGGCTGGCTGCCGGGGAGAGGGCTGGCTGCCGGGGAGAGGGCTGGCTGCCGGGGAGAGGGCTGGCTGCCGGGGAGAGGGCTGGCTGCCGGGGAGAGGGCTGGCTGCCGGGGAGAGGGCTGGCTGCCGGGGAGAGGGCTGGCTGCCGGGGAGAGGGCTGGCTGCCGGGGAGAGGGCTGGCTGCCGGGGAGAGGGCTGGCTGCCGGGGAGAGGGCTGGCTGCCGGGGAGAGGGCTGGCTGCCGGGGAGAGGGCTGGCTGCCGGGGAGAGGGCTGGCTGCCGGGGAGAGGGCTGGCTGCCGGGCTCGGGCTGCGCAGCCCGAGTGTCTGGGTGCGGCGTGGGGCGGAGGGAGAGCTCTCTAAACATAAGCGTCAGCTTTTAAGTAATGATCACGGGGCTAGCGTGACAGGTAAAGGAACTGGAAATCAGCCGATATTAAGTGAGAAATCATTAGTCAGTTTAAGGCTGGTTGGGTCCAGTTTTTTAAAAGTGATTTGAGGAAAAAGGGAGAAGGGTTTGAGGAACCTAGAGCCCGTGTACTCGCTTCTGAATTGCATTGAACTTATAGTTATACATCGAAAATAATTTCCTAAAAATAACTGCTGTCCATCCAGTAATGTAAATGACTTGCAAAGTGTTTCTTAGTCTGTTTGATCTCGATCGTCCAGTAGCATTTCGTGCCTTCCTCCCGTTTAAAAACAATGGGAAAATGTAATGAAAAATTAGTCTAGCGATAAAGGGGTTGTTTTCTGTAGCAGCGTAGATGATTAGAAACTTGTAATTTGCAGTTCACGCTTGCCATCAAGATCACAGCAGGGGAAAAAAAAGAGACTAGAGTCTGCAGTAGCTTCAGTAATTCCCGTTCACGGGTTTCCTATGACGATGGAAAAACAACGCTTTCAGAGCAAACTTGCTTGAGTTTAATACACAGTGACTTCAAAAAGTGTAATAAAATCAATTAATGTTGCAAAAGCATTGGCCAAAAAGAAAGCGGCGAAAGGATTTATGGAAAGGTAATGGATTTACAAGCATTTATCCTGCGACTTGATAAACAGCAATGGGAAGACGAGATGGTGAAAATAATTAGTCCCGCAGCCTCAGTGAATATGGACAATTTATTGTTATAATTTTATCACTTCAGTGGTTATTCAAATTTATTTTTTAATTTTGTGATCTGAAGCGCAGGAGGATTAATCTAAAGTGTGGTCTCGGCTTCCTCGGGGGCTGGGTTGTTTCTTCTGACATTTTCTCTCTTCGCAAAGCAAAGCGTGACCTGTCACTTGTCCGGGCTTCTCCACGCACTTCTTAGTTTTTCTGCATGTATTTTAAGGACTATTACCTTTGGCCTTAGTAAATAATGTTATCCACGGGGGAAGGATCAGCTGTTTGCCTCCGTGTGCGCCAGGGTTTTCTCTCCTTTTTTGATTTTTTTTTTTTTCAGATGCATTTTCATGGAAACTTTGAAAGAGCCGCGACTGTAAAGAGCCTGCCGGGAGCATGCCCTGGCTCTTGAGCAACTCTAGCATCGAAAACTTTTCTGCTTGCTCTCGGAAGTTTGTAGCTCTATTATTACAGTAGAAACGAGACATCTAGCATGGGGTAAAGATTACAATTTCCAGAAGTCAGAATTTATTACAGTTAAACTGTGATAAGATCCCATCTGTTATGAACACATGTAGCACCAATTGTTTTTCATACAACTGCAATTTATTTACCCTTCAGAGTGAATGAGATTACAAGCGTGATTTTAAAAAAAAAAAAAAAAAAAAAACAAAAAAAAAAACCACCACCACGGGTTTTAGGCCGGCCTATCTGTTTTTATCTGGCTAAATCCATTTATACTGCAATACTTCCCTTCGGATTAGATCGGAGATTCCCTCTGCCCCAAACAAGCGATTTTTATCGGGTTCGGGACTGGCATGCCGGATGCCGGCGAAGGCGGTGCGCGGCTGGCCGCCGGGGCCGGGGGCAGCGGGGGCCGGTCCCGGTCCCGGTCCCGGCGNATATTTTTGTGTTTCCATTGGTCGTAGTAGTTTAGAAGCACGGAATGTGCCTGCTTGTCGTCTTACCCCATCCCACAGAAGTGGGCTGGATTCACAAAATAAAGCAGGAAAGATGAAGCAGTTACCAAAAAAAAAAAGTCCCACGCGTTCTTACCGCGATAGCCTAAGAACGATAATCTAATTTTGTTCTCTTTCAAACTGTTTCAAGGCATATATGTGTGTGTATATATATGTGTATATATATCCTCCAGGTTTCAGTGGGCGTCTTTCTGCTGCTCTGTTATCATTATTTCTTGCCTTGATGTGACGTTGAAGACAGATGACAGCATTGTCAGGTTGTCTTTAATTCATTTGAAGATTTAAAAAAAAAAAAATACACACAAGGCTTCTTACAATATTCAAAGCCTGAACGGATTTACTTTTTTCACATAGGGGACGGGGTGACTGGGAGGGGGGGAGCAGTTGATGAATTTCAGACATGAAGAGAGAACAAAGTCTGTGCATCGCTGTGTGCGCACACACAGGCACAGAACAAGCGGCTGGAGGTGGGATTTTTGCAGCAGCAGCACCTGGTTGATCTTGATGGAGAAATACTCAGCATCAGGACAGTCTTTTCGCATTTATGTACGAGCTCAAATGTATAATCTGCTCAAATTTCAGCCCTGTCTCTGCTGCCAAAGCATTCCACCTCCAAAGAGGTGGGAGAATACGAAATCAGCGTCCGTCTTTTTTCTTTTAACGCCTTTATGCTTCATGGCAACAACATTTTACTTTTAAAAGAAAAAAAAAAAATCTGCCCCTAATTTCCTAGGACTGATCTGAGAGAGAGATTTAGCAGGGATTAGACACCTCCGATCAGGACTGATCTCTCGCCTTCCGCAGGTCTGTTCATGAAACAGTGCGGACTGTGCTTCGCGGTGCAGAGAGAATCATGGAGTGGGGGTCTCAGTTTGGGGTTAGAAATGTCCAAAATTGTACCCAAAATCTGGATGGAAGGGAGATTTGATGCTGGTAACTCCAGCGATTTTCCAACTTTGCATTTTGTTCCTTTTTTAAAACAAACAAACAAACAAAACACCAAAAAAACCCCACACACACTCAAAACACCAACACACACACAAAACAAAAAAACCCAACCAAACAAACAAAAACCCTACACAGCGCTCTANGCCGGGGGCAGCGGGGGCCGGTCCCGGTCCCGGTCCCGGCGCCCTCCGCGTAGGGCGGCCGCTCCCCGCGCCTCCACCGCCCTTCGCCTCCGCCAGGGGCCCGGCAGCGCCGCCTGGCGGGCGGGAGCCCGAACGAAACCTTGCAGGGCCGCAGAGACAAAGGGAAGAAGCCTCCTCTTTCCTCCTGGGGAGCTGCGCTGCTCGGCACAACGTCCCCGCGTGGGTCTCCACGTGAAAAGTGCCACGCTCTGGCCTGCGCTTCAGGAGAGCAGTAGCGTGTATTATTAACTGCAACGAGAACCTGAAACGGGGGAGGGGGAGGGGAGATATTTTTGTGTTTCCATTGGTCGTAGTAGTTTAGAAGCACGGAATGTGCCTGCTTGTCGTCTTCCCCCATCCCACAGAAGTGGGCTGGATTCACAAAATAAAGCAGGAAAGATGAAGCAGTTACCAAAAAAAAAAAGTCCCACGCGTTCTTACCGCGATAGCCTAAGAACGATAATCTAATTTTGTTCTCTTTCAAACTGTTTCAAGGCATATATGTGTGTGTATATATATGTGTATATATATCCTCCAGGTTTCAGTGGGCGTCTTTCTGCTGCTCTGTTATCATTATTTCTTGCCTTGATGTGACGTTGAAGACAGATGACAGCATTGTCAGGTTGTCTTTAATTCATTTGAAGATTTAAAAAAAAAAAAAATACACACAAGGCTTCTTACAATATTCAAAGCCTGAACGGATTTACTTTTTTCACATAGGGGACGGGGTGACTGGGAGGGGGGGAGCAGTTGATGAATTTCAGACATGAAGAGAGAACAAAGTCTGTGCATCGCTGTGTGCGCACACACAGGCACAGAACAAGCGGCTGGAGGTGGGATTTTTGCAGCAGCAGCACCTGGTTGATCTTGATGGAGAAATACTCAGCATCAGGACAGTCTTTTCGCATTTATGTACGAGCTCAAATGTATAATCTGCTCAAATTTCAGCCCTGTCTCTGCTGCCAAAGCATTCCACCTCCAAAGAGGTGGGAGAATACGAAATCAGCGTCCGTCTTTTTTCTTTTAACGCCTTTATGCTTCATGGCAACAACATTTTACTTTTAAAAGAAAAAAAAAAAAATCTGCCCCTAATTTCCTAGGACTGATCTGAGAGAGAGATTTAGCAGGGATTAGACACCTCCGATCAGGACTGATCTCTCGCCTTCCGCAGGTCTGTTCATGAAACAGTGCGGGCTGTGCTTCGCGGTGCAGAGAGAATCATGGAGTGGGGGTCTCAGTTTGGGGTTAGAAATGTCCAAAATTGTACCCAAAATCTGGATGGAAGGGAGATTTGATGCTGGTAACTCCAGCGATTTTCCAACTTTGCATTTTGTTCCTTTTTTAAAACAAACAAACAAACAAAACACCAAAAAAACCCCACACACACTCAAAACACCAACACACACACAAAACAAAAAAACCCAACCAAACAAACAAAAACCCTACACAGCGCTCTACAAAAAGCCTGTAGTGAGAGGCAACAATATTAAAGTAAAGCAGTATATTTCTCTGTCTCTTCTAAATATGAAAGAATTAAGTTTGATCGATAGCAATAGGAATGCAGATTTACTTTTGCTTCGGAAAGCTTGGGCCTTTCAGGACTCTACTTGCCTGCGTGATTTCGATTGTAGATGTGTGCAGTTCATTACAAACCCCGGATTAGAGCAGAGAGGGTCAGCCCCAGCCACTGCATTGCGCGTACCTTGCTGGCTGCGTTGAGGGCAGCTTCAAAGGTAGTGGATGGGCAGCGGGTTACTTTCCGGGCTTAGATAATGGAGCCTCTTACCGCCGAGGAAAACCTTCCCGTCATAAAGGCATCCCTGTATTTAAGCTCTAGCACGCGTTTTGCGCTCTAAAATCGGGCAAGCAAACATGTATGTGTTTGGTGTGGACTTGTACGCATAAGCCAAGATATATATGTCCATATAGGCTCAGATATATTACAGAAACTCCTTTGCTGTCGGTGGAGTCTGGTGTTTTATTGTTTCATAAAACTAGCTTAATTACATTTCCCCATAGATAAGATAAACAGAACCCTTCTTCTCTAAGCGTCGCTTATCAGAAGTATTTTGTCGAAGTGGCATCCAGAGTAAGCCTTTGAGAGGGGATGGAGACGCATTAATTTTTATTTTGGTTTTTTGGTTGCGCTTAGCAGCTGACAAGAGTTAATGTAAATATTACATGAGTTTATCTTTAATGTTCAAAAAAGATTTGCGAGAAAGACGAAACTGTTTAATTTAAACTAATGTATGCCTGACTCTGGTCAGATTGATCAGAGTTTCGGGTTTTGATGGGTTTTGCCCTTCTGTTGCTTGTCCTCTCGAGCCGGTTTTTCACTGTGAAATTATTTTAGTTCGGTGGCATGGACCAGCGGCTGCTGTCAACTCCGCAACCCATCCAGTTAGTAAGAACGGGGGGGAGCGGAAATAACAAATGTAGTTCTTTTACCTAAAAACATTAATGTCCATAAGTCAATCTCTATTAGTTAAAAAAAAAAAAGGCAAATTTCCTAGATTAATATCAAAATCCTAGGTGACACTTGCCAGGTCAAATACTTCACAAGCCTGGAAGAGAGACCTCCTTACCAGCACTCTACATATAAAATAAGCTATTTTAATTTTTCATTAATCTCGGGGACAGTATGTGAGCAAAACAGTAATAATAACGTTAAGTGTTCATTTCATCACTTGCATCAGAAATCTTTATGCGTATAACTTTTCAGAGCCGAAATCCACAAAACTGCAGTTAGGGCTCCAGGACACAGAAGCCCTTCTCGCGCTCTTTTTAAAATAGCCCCTGCAACACCTGATTGCTGATGGGTTTTAAGGAGCGAGGTCCGAGCTGCAGCTGTTAGAAATCCGTAACTGTAAAATAGCGAATAGAAGAGGAGCGTGTGCGCTGGTGGTGTTTTTTAATCGCGGCAAATCTGTAATAGTTGCTTGCACGCCCAGATGGAGCCTGAAATGTAATGTTCCTCAAATTAAGGGTGGTTAAAATAGCGAAGCGGGGAGGGCAGGCTGGCCGGGCTGCCCTGGCAGCGCACGGCAGCCGGGCTGCAGGAGAGGGCGGGGGGCGTGCGGCGTGGGGAGAGGGTTGCGAGCTTGTTCTGCCTTTCTCGGACACGCTGGATGAATCTTCCACCACCATCACCCCCCACCCCCGACCCGCAAAGCCCTTCTTTCGATTGCTTGCTGTGTTTGTATCCGCTTCCTATTTTATCATGGAAGTTTACTTGGTGCAGTTAACAGCACTGCCCTCGCTTCCCTTTCTCTAACTCATCAGTTCGTAACGAGAGCTCGTTTTACATTCCCGAAAGCAGAGATACGCAATGGTCCCTTTCCCATTTAAGGGGGGAAAAATACATTTGGTTAAAACACGAAGCATTTCCCGTGCCGCTTTCGGATCGGCGTCCCAAAAGAGCCGCAGCGCGGCCCAACACCCGGCGACCCCGGCGTCCCCGTGTGCATCCCGGGCACGGTCCCGGCCCGGCCCTGGCAGGCACGGCGCGCCGGGTGCCGGGACGGCTGGGCGAGCGCTGGAGCTGCATTAGCTTGCCGATTTTCTCTCCTTTGCACATTAACTCTAACTTCCACTAATTGTCTGGAGTAAATGTATTAGACTAATTAGCATCTAGGCACCACGGGAAACTTTGAACAGTAATTATATCGTGGGGGATACAGAACGAGGGAGAAAACCCAGTGATTTGTCAAGCAAAGTCGCCGCTTGCAACTCTTCCCCCTGCCAGCGCGGTGCGTCGCGCCGGGGCCGGGGCGAGGGCAGCCCGCAGCGGGGGGAGAGGGGCCGTGCGAGGGACGGCAGGTACTCGGCTCCGCCTGAGCCGCTCCCTGCAAGCGCCTGGCAGACCGCGGAACCAAAGCCCTTCGCTGGCATTGCTTTTACGGGCTTGGGTATCGCTTTTCCGTCTATCTCGGCGGCAACGGTTTGTGCCGCAGTTTCGGTAGCTGCTCTGGCTTTTCCGTCGCAGCCCCCGCTCCTACCTGAGTGCAGGACGACGAGCCGGAGCCGGGCGGTGGCCCGGGGCGCTGGGAAGCCCGGGCTGGAGAGGCAGAGACGCAGCGCAGGCAGGGACAGCCCCTCTCGGCATCACGTCGAGTTTGGCACTGTACTTCAGCAAAGAAAAAACTCGGACCAAATAATGGACGGACTTCTTTTTTTTCCCCTTCCCTTCCTCTTTAAAAGAAAAGAAGTTCTCAGAGCTGTCCGATTTTTTTTTTTTTTTTTTTTAACGTGTGATGATCATTTGTGCTGCGGTACGAACTGAAGAAAGAAATTGAAAATAACTGGATGAGATCAAACAGCGCTTCCCTAATTGCTTCTGAACTTCTCATTTAGAAAAAGAAACGAATAGTTATCCATTACACTGTAAAAAAAGCTTTCAGATAATCTTCTTACTCTTTTACAAATAAGTACTGCCTTCCCTGTTTCTTTCTAAAGAAAGAAGTCTCTTTGAATTGAAACTCAGTTTTAAAAAACAGGTATTCACAGCAAAAACATTTTTAAAGGAGAAAAAAAAAAAGTTAAATCTTCCTTAGGGAAGTGAAAGAGATAGGTTTCCCTATTTCGTGCCTACGAATTCTACTGAAAGGAAAAAAAAAAACTCCCGTCTGATCTTTTTCTTTTTTTTAAGAGAGCCCTGGGGTTACAATAAAAAAACTTTTGGTGGTTTTTTTTTTATTATTTTTAATTAAAATTGAATAAACGCTTAAGGAGAAATTAGCAGTTGCCTCCATCCAAGACCTACTCGGGTTTTATAACAGAATCAAAGCGTATTTAAAAAAAAAAAAAGTAAAACCTTTTAATACATCAAATATACGGAATTTTAATCTTTAAAGCGATACATTGTCTATTTTAGTACATGACGTAAACCTTACTTAACCCTTTTTACAGGGTGGACTTAAAAATTAAAAATAGTTAAGTGTTCCTTTTAAAGAACAAAATAAGGCAAATGAGGTTTTTGGAATAGAATTGTTTTTGTTTTTCTTCCAGAATACATACAAAAAAATACCAATTCTCTTTCAAGGGTATACACCTTAAAAATAATTGCAATTTGAAATTATAACTGACAAATTGCGAGTTGTTTTTTAGTAACAAACATGCATGTAAATTTTTTTGTTTCAATGAGACATTAAATAAGAACGTACAATACAATCATAGCAATTTTAAAGTAACATTAAAGAGAAGACCTCTATCTTTTTATTTATATTCTACAATGGGTGTTCCACTTTTACCTATTGAGCTCAGTTAAGTAATGCACTTTATGATTCGTTGTCCCGCTTGAAGCTAACATAAATAAATACAGTGCTCATGGATCCAGTCCTCAAATGAACACTATTTTATAAAAAGTCAGATTTTTTTTTTTTTCTTTCCAACTTTTATAAAGTTTCGCAGGGCTTCCTTCCCTCACCGCTAGACTCTGTTTTGTGTTGTGTGTCACAGCCCTGCTGCCTGCGCTCACTGGTACCCCAGGGCCGAGGCTGTGGTGAGTCTCTGCCCGTAGAGTGCGTAAGGGGAGTAGTAGGGTCCGGTGGCGGCGGGCACGGGCACGGGGGCCCCGGGGGTGGGCAGGGGGCTCTTGGAGTNTAAAAATAATTGCAATTTGAAATTATAACTGACAAATTGCGAGTTGTTTTTTAGTAACAAACATGCATGTAAATTTTTTTGTTTCAATGAGACATTAAATAAGAACGTACAATACAATCATAGCAATTTTAAAGTAACATTAAAGAGAAGACCTCTATCTTTTTATTTATATTCTACAATGGGTGTTCCACTTTTACCTATTGAGCTCAGTTAAGTAATGCACTTTATGATTCGTTGTCCCGCTTGAAGCTAACATAAATAAATACAGTGCTCATGGATCCAGTCCTCAAATGAACACTATTTTATAAAAAGTCAGATTTTTTTTTTTTCTTTCCAACTTTTATAAAGTTTCGCAGGGCTTCCTTCCCTCACCGCTAGACTCTGTTTTGTGTTGTGTGTCACAGCCCTGCTGCCTGCGCTCACTGGTACCCCAGGGCCGAGGCTGTGGTGAGTCTCTGCCCGTAGAGTGCGTAAGGGGAGTAGTAGGGTCCGGTGGCGGCGGGCACGGGCACGGGGGCCCCGGGGGTGGGCAGGGGGCTCTTGGAGTAGGGGTGGTAGCGGCTGCCGAGTCCCAGCGCGTGGTGCGGGCTGCGCAGGGCCAGCGTGCCCGGGCTGCCCGGGGCGCCCGTCGTGGGGATGTGCATGTGGCACGCCATGGCCGCGGCCGCCGCGCTGGCCAGTGACGAGGAGCTGGGGTAGCTGGAGAGGAGTTTATCGGTGCCCGGGAAGGCAGTATGGGTCCGCAAGTGGCTAAGCAGCTCCTCCGAGGTGGCAAAGCGCTTGTCGCAGGGTCCGTTGGCCGACACCCAGTTGCAGATGTGTGGCTGGGGGTCGTTGGGGAGCATGAAGCCGTAAGGGTACAAAGGGTGGCCGGCCAGCGACGGTGGCGTGGCGCCGGTCAGCGAGGAGTGAACGCTGTGCAAAGGGTGGGTGGGGTAGACGAGGGGGTATCCGGACTTGAGGGCCTGGTCGTGGGCGCAGGAGGCGCCGGCGGCGCCTGCCAGG
>VYXH01010599.1:203960-230953 GCA_013397275.1 Burhinus bistriatus
CCCCCCCCCAACTCTAAACAATATACTATATTTTGTAAAAAGCCTCAGCCAGCCCTTATCTAAACTACTATCTCTGGGTAAGGGTTCAGATACTGGAAAGCTTATTTCTGGATGCTAGTAGGTTGAAAGGAAAAAGAGACACAGTACAGCACATAACAAAATAATATAACCCCGTACTACCGCACAACCAATCCAAAGAGTTACACACATTGAATCAGATTAGATTCAGATATCAAGGTAGAGCTTTGTGCTATATTTCATGAAAGGGGCCTCGGCATAGAGAAATCATTATCCAGTGCTCCTTGCTGGATTGCCTCCCACTCAGAGGAGTGACCCAGCTATGACCCAGACTCTGAACACTTGTGTGTAAATTTAATTTTCAGCATTACATCATTTCAACCGGAATCTCACCTCTTTGCTCACTGTTGTGCTATGTGGCTTACCTGGAGGTAAAGAAAGAAGAGAAGAGGAAGAAAATGTGCCAAATACTAGGAAATATGTTTAGCTTAAAAGTATGCACATAGCCACTTCTACCCTGTCGTCTAGTGAGACAAAATGAGTGAGCCACTAGTAAGCTGAGAGGGAAAAAAAAAAAAATCACATGATAAGTTTAAAATCCTACAAGATGTCAAAAAGAGGAGGGTTACTTATGAGGTGGTAATACAAACTCTGCTTATAAATTTTTCTGTGTCCGTAGCATCATTTCTTCTTGGTCACTGCTTTCAATACCTGAAGAAGGGCTGAACAATGAAAACTTGTTCTTCAAAAAGCAGTGTACTTTCTTGTGCGTTTTTTGCATATTTACTGTTTTCTCCAGCAAATTTTTGGAATATGAGTTGTAGGGAAATCAACGAAAAATAAAAAAGTAAATTTTGCATTGTGAGAGTTTCCCTGTGAGAATTTTCTGTCTTAAGGAAGATACATTTTTAAGAGAACTAAGACCAGTCCTCTTGCGAAAGCTGCCCATTCCCTGAATTGTTAAAGGATTTGAAGCAGACTAAGAACAAGAAACAACTAAGCACACACCCTACTTCATCTAATTGTAATATTTATTTTTCATTAACTGGGCAGAGAGTTACCCGTTATGTCATTTCTTTCCATGAAAAACATATTTCTTTCTTCTTTTTCTGTTTCATTCACAGAAAGTTCATGTCCTCAGTGGATAACAAAGTAGGCGGAAGCATATGAGTGTGAAGAGTTTTTTTCCTGACCAGCTTCATTCAGGTACTCCCAACTCTGATAAATGTACTACCTTTAGTGTCAGGAGCAGAGATTAAAGGCAACAGGAACTCGGCCAAGGTCATAAGTCCTTACAGTAAATAAGCAGTCTGTTCAAGTAAACTTATTAAATTGTGGCCACAGAAGAACAGAGACTAGACAAGAGTTAGCAATTCTTAAGTTGCGTTTCCAGGTTTACCATTAACAGTGTGCTACTTTATTGTGTGGCTTTGTATCTGTAAAATGGGGTCTTGGTATTTAGTTATCGATTACAAAGAGTTTTAATGAGGATAAGATAGCAAATTATTCAATGCATTACCATGGCATAAAAATACAAGAACTTAATCTCACATTCCCTGTAGAAAAGTTCCAACATCATGCAGTGTGTCTTGCTGTATAATAGCATAGTCAAAATCAAGAGGATCATCTCATTCCCATTTAGGGTGCTGTGCTCTCTTGTCAGAATTAAATATGCTGGTGCTGCTGCAAGTTCTATGTTTTGCATTACTCAGTGCCAGAAACAAACATGCTTCAAGGTTTCTCATTCCTCCACTGATTTTCAAATTCATGAAATGATGTAATACAGTATATGCATGTAATGACGACATATATTTGCTCCTTTGAACTAGTAGTTGCCACGTTTCTATAATATTTGAAGTTAGTGTTCTTGTTGTTTTCTTTAGATTTGTACAATATGGTGGTTTTACCTGTGACCTTGAAATCATGAAAAATCTCCATGCTAGTATGACAAAGGAACAAATGGTATTATTATATAGCTTTGGTAGTCTTTTTTGAATGTTACTAATATACAAGGGTAAAATCAATTAGCAAAACACCATTTTTGAAATGTAATTTATTAACATTGTATAACAGTATTCTTCGGTTCAATAGCTCTAAGACAGAGATAATATAATAGCATTGTGGCTACTTCAGTTAGGGCTTGCATCTTCTCTCCATGGACTGAAAGGCAAAATTTTCTCATTTACTTCTATATGAACAGAATTGGACTGTGGTAAGCAGCTGTTTTGGTTCAGTAATCGCCCATTGTCTCATTCCCACATTTTTGTCATGATCTCACTGGGAAAAACCAAATTTAAGTAGGATGCCTTCGTATGTATTAAGGGTATTTAATATCAAAGCATGTTAATAAGAAAGAGGAATGGTTGGACCCAAATTGTAACACCTAAGAAAACCAGTAAACATTAAAACCCAATTTAAAAAGATACTTCTCTTTCCCTGGACCGTTGGTATCCATTTGTATCTGTTATTGTTAATAATAAATAATATTAATAAACTAAAGGAGAAAAAATAAGAACCTGATGCCAATTTTTGTTATTCATCATGAAAACTACGTAGAAAGGATTTTTTAAAAGGGTATATTTCTAATTGCATCACTCATATAAACAACCATGGATCTGTAACAGGCTCTTTACAGTGGACGTAAAAGCTATTCTTGGCCAGAACTGCCTGCTTCTTTCAATATGCCTTTTAAAATAATTTGTGTAATAAACACGATGAGAATGGGGCTCAGTTCTGAATTTGGAGATAAGTTGACCTTGATATTTTGGGCCAACTTTTGAAATTTCTGTGACTTTGATGGCATGAAAATGCCTGTTATGTGCAGTAGCAAAGGACAAGATTAGTTCAGTTGAGTTCTGGGTGAGCAACCTGGTGTAACCAAGAGGAAAGTTGAAAGGAAATAAGGTTCTTTTCTGTGGCAGGATTGTAGTCCTATTTATATATTTATTCTGGAGTAATGCAAGCAATAACATTTTTACAGTGAACAGTAAAGACTCATGGGGTGCCAAAAGACCCAACCCAGTGTAGGGTATATTTAAGTTTGTAGTATATACACATACAAAAAGAATTACCTTTTCAAGAAGTGTTGGGCTAAAGATGGTTTGGTATCTTTTACACAATCTTGGCTGCATGTCTCTGGATAGATCCATTGTTTATCAGTAGTGCCCTTATGTCTTCCCAGAAGGCCTAGGTATGCTTTCTTGTGGAATATTATGAAGTGTCCCAGGAAAAAGATAAATCTGCAGCACCCACGGTTTCCTCCAGTTACCTGTCCTCAGCATGAGCACTAGAATATCAATGGATCTGTTGCACTGGGGACCTTCTAAGACCTTGTAAGGCAGGGTGAATTTCATCCTTATAAGATTAAGAACTAAAACAGACTCCTGAAGTACAGAAAAATTAATTTAACAGTTATAAAGATGTCAAATTGATGAGACCAGAGAATGAAGTGCAGAATGTCCTCCTCTGTCTTGCCAGAATAATTAGAGAACAGTTCATTCATATCCTCTCTGTTGATTCTGCAAAAATACCAGTTGCGTGACTGGACTTCTGCAGTAGAGATGCCCACTAACTCATCTCACAGGTCACCTACCAGCTAGACTGTTGTAGCATCTTTGATACAGAGTTTGATACAGTAGCCAGTGGCTACTGGCTCCATGTTTCATTTTTTAAATGTAAAGTTATTTGAATTTTTTACCTCTGCTCATATACTATGTGGCTGATTTTGACTTTTTGTCCTTTACTGCTAAAGATTCTTAGTTCACCTTTAAGTGACAAGTTCAGATACGAACTTCTTGACTTTTATCAGTTTAGGTCAAATCGTGAGCAGAGTTTTTTGGATTAAAAATGCTTAGTCTTCCACCCTTCCATTTGATATAAAATAAAATTGCCTGAAGATATCCACCATAATCTAATCTATGATATTCTGATATATACTGTATCAACTTTAACATTTTTAAATCTTAAGTGAATATCTGCTATCACTGTTTAATACAAATAGTTCTGAGTGATTATAAAAATATTTAATGCATAATGCATGTCACTCAGGTTTTATTGTCAGTAATGGATGAGGAACAACGTTTGGATAATTTATAAAAGTAGACAAAAACATTTTTCAGTAGTTAGTGTTTTCAGGGTGTTGGTTTCTAATAATAACATTTTGGTCATAATACCCTTTTAGTATATCTTAAACGACTTTACTTATGCAAATTGGTGAACTAACTTGAGTGCTTTTATTCTACCTGAATCACTGAAAGTGTCTTGCATTATAGAAACGTGTATAAAAACAGTTTAGCTCTTTTGCTTGCTTCAAGTCAAACAGTAAAACAGATCACAATTTTTCTTGGTTACAAAGTAAAGGAGCCCTCCCCTCACCTCTGTGTGTGACTTGTGAGGTGCCAAGGAGTTGGAGAGGAACCTTAACAATAGCTGAGTTTCCCCTAACAATGGGGAATCCTTAAATGGCAGAGATTTACGGAGAGAACAAATACATCAAGTGAAGGAGGGAACATAGCTCAGGCACATTGTGGGCTGCAGTGGTGTGGAACCTGGTGCGACTGTTCTGGTGGAGGGGAATTGTCACGCTGAGAGCTGGTAAAAAGCTTGTCTTCAGCTTCTACCATGACTTTAAGTTGTATCTACCTAGTCAGTTTAAGATGCTCTCAGGCTTTGCCCCAGTTGTGTACACTGTTCGCTTTTAGGCTTCCACCTGTAACAAATAATTTCCTTCCTGCTAAGAGAAAGTTTGGGGCCTATATAGCAGGCAGTTCACTTCATCGTCTGCTGCACTGGGACAATATAGACCCATGCTGGGTTTCATTTCCTCTACCTGTGTGAGGTATACCAATTATATCCGGAAGGCCTTGGAGATTCATATGTCCCCTTCGTGCCATCAAACATGCATCACTCATTTTATGTCTCATACCACATTATAGAAATCTGTCTGACTGAAATGCAGCCTTTAATTTTTTAGCCTTCTGACTTTTAACCAATGAATAAAAAACCCCATGATGTTGTAAGGGCACACAGGTAAGAAATGAGACCTGAGGAGATCAGGCCTGCTGGAGGTAGCCCAGGCCTATGCTGAGGAAATGTTTCTCAGTAGCACACAAGAAGAGGTGACTTGGTGGCACCTTGACATGCCTGATTCTCACCACAGAGACAAGCAACTTGAAGGAGAAGCCCTGAAAGCTACCAACTTAAAAGATAAGGATGTCAGTAGACCACTTGGGTAGGTCTGCATAAGTATCTACATTATTCTGAGCTGCACTGGATTTCTGACCTGAAGACCACCACAGAGCCATCTGGATGCCTTGACTTTCCAGTTTAGGGCCTGATCTCTGTGCTAGGCTTGGTGACTGTAGAAGCTGAGCCTCCACAGTCCTCTAGGGAGAAAAGGAGAAGGTGCCATTTGCTGCTTGTTTCACATCTCCAGGGTAGCAGTGGGACAGAAATTCCAGGATGAGACAAGAGACCAGCTGGGGTAAGTGCCCTGATTTTATTATACCTGTTTGAAGTTGGGGAGGGAAGGAGAATAGGACAAGAGGTAACGGGCACAAACTTGAACATTGGAAGTTCCATCTAAACATGAGGAGGAACTTCTTTACTTGGAGGGTGGCAGAGCACTGGAACAGGCTGCCCAGAGAGGTGGCGGAGTCTCCGACTCTGGAGACATTAAAAACCCGCCTGGATGCCGTCCTGTGCAACCTGCTGTGGCAGGGGGGTTGGACTAGATGATCTCCAGAGGTCCCTTCCAACCCCTGTGATTCTGTGAGAACATGGGCAGCTTGTAGGGAATGTATGCTATATGGCAGTGGACAAGCAAGCAGGATGTGCCCATTGCAGAAACTTTTGCTCAAATGCCAGAAGTGGGTTCCAGAATCTCTTAATTCTGTATCACCCACAGTCATGAGAAAAAAATGGCCTCTTTAGCCAACAGTTTTGCAGACTTTCCTCATTGCTTGCACGGTATTAACTACCGTATATGGTGACACATCTTAGCTCACTAGCAGCCAAGAGCAGGGCATACAATCTCAGCAACCAGTGTTGTACACGAGTCATCACTAGTGCACAGTATGCTCACAACCTGAACTCACTCTGAAAACCATCTGCATGCAGCTGTTCACATTTGTGTTCCTACTAGCACCTTCCCCACCTGTATCAAATTTCGTAGCACCATTTTCAAAGTGGTGCCACATAGGCTGCGGAGTTAAATCCTATCTATTCTTCTTGTGTATTCCTGGACATAACAACCACCGGTGGCAAGGATTCAGTTTATTAAGCTCTCTAGCATCCCTCTCATGCTTTCCCCCCAGCTTTGTGTATCGATCATATTGCTGGCTTACTAAGGCATAAGATTGCATTTCTCTTCTGATGCTGGCACCCTAACTTGGAAAACATAAGCCTCAGCACGTTCCTGCAGCCTCTTCAGTAACGTGGATGGTCCATTCACTCAGGTGGTAAGGTCACCAATTGCTTTTTCCTGGTGTGTAGTTTCTGGACGTTTCTAGCTTTTTGGATACGGTAGTATTGGAATTCCTTGGTTGGAATTCACTTGGGAAAAGAGGGTGCTCATCTGTCCCAAGATAAAGCTGCTTAATATAACTGGACATGTTCTTCACTATTTCTATAGTAATCAGTGTAGGCCAGCAAAACCATACGTTGGTGTCTCTTCTCATTCATGCGATTAAAAGAGCCAGGTGGGAGCACTGTATTGGGTGGATGACAGTCTGCATGACTTTAGGAACCTCTAGCTGACACACACACTATACAGGGGTAGAAAACGGATGTTACAGATTTCTTCTCTGCCACGCTGATTTTACCTCTTGAAGGAGCTGGGGCTGCCAGACAGCACAGCATTATGGCCATCCTCTAGTTGTCCTCTAACAGGTTTCTGGAACACTGGGAGCTGTCACTAATTAATTAACTGATACATTGGGTCAGATTATTTTTACAGAGCGTACCTGAGAGGTCGTGTTAGACACAAAGCATTGATTAAGTGATTACAATATATGCAGAGTACTAGAATGGCCTGTGGCTGGAGCCAGTAAGGGACAGTTGTGGAGCCAGTTTGGGGATCAGCCCATCTACATAAACAGGACTGGAACTAGGGTTTTCTCCCTGATATAGGAACATTATAGATATAGTCTGAGTATCTGGCTGAGAACCTCAATTACAATCACAGTGACTCTAAATTAAAAGAACATTAAGCATGCTAGGTCAGGCATGGAAAAAAATGAAGTGCCAGAATGGAGGTTGCCTCTATAGTCTTGGTTCTGTTGTTTAGTTTGTGGACATGATGCCAGTCTTGAGGATGACAGAACACGAAGATCAGACAGTGTCACCTCTGCGTGTGTCGTGGTTTGGGCCAGATTGGCCCAATCCGGTGGAACGACAGATGCTCGCTCTCTCTTGCTCCTCTCCCGAAGGGAGGCAAGAGAGAGAGAGAAAAAGAGAGACTTAAGAGTTTAGAAGGAACTAAACTACTTTAATGAAATATTAATAATAAAATAATAAAAAGAAAATAATGAAATATATACAAAACTGTATCAAGCTCCCAGGATGACAGTCACGTCACCAGCANCTCATTTGGTGCAAAATCTGCAACAGAGTGAATGCCAAGAGACCATAGTTTGGCACTGACTCCTCTGAGAGGAGTGGTAGTATAAAACCAAAATAGCACAATATAGCAAAGTAACCTGTTTTTTTTTTCACCCACACAGAACATACAGAAACCTGTTACAAAATGAGAAACTTGTAGTGGTTTCTGTATCAAGTGAGAGGACTAAAAGCGATAAAGGATTATAATTTAAGGTAATAATAAGAATGAACTTCTGAACCAGTAAATTTTGAATTCTAGATATTAGTACTGAAAGCATACAGAAAAATTACGCAGTTATGGTTACTAATATGGATTACATTTAGGATGTGCACCTGGAAACACATTGGTTTACCATTTTATAATCAGTGACAGACTATAATACCTCAGAAACAGGATAAACCGTATGACCTTTCTCTGTTCTGTGTATTAAAACCAGAATAGAAAATCAAAATAAAATTATTTTCTAGTGGCATTAGACTGGCAAGTTTGACAGAATTAATATGATGTGATGCTATACAGTTATGTTAATGCGACACTTTCATTTTTACTGTTCAAACAAGCAAACAAGTGGCCTGGACCTGCTCTAAGGGAGCCAGCTGAAAAAACCTCTCCAAGTGGTACAAAGCTGAAGTTCATTCAAGATATTTAGTCTGGCTTGGGAGGTGGAGAGAGGCAAGGTTAGTATGGACTATACTTCTGTGCCACTTGTTTTCACTTTGGTCTACAGGACCACAGCTTGTAGAACTTCTTGTTGATACCTGTTCACCTCCCTCCAAGTAGTTTGTAAAGCAATAATTTGTTTGACAAGAAAAGGTAAAAATTCTGTAAGAGCTCCAACTTTTGTCCATTAATTTTGCCTCCTAGTTTTGTATTTTCCATTTTACAAGAGGGAAAAGGCTTTTCATTTTTCATTACACACAGAAAAGCGATTGTCATTCTTGGGTTTTATCCCCATTCCTGAGTTGTATTAGCAAGACAGCTAACCTTTCAAGCTATCCTTAGTGTAACTAACTGTAAAATTGAGATATTAATGCCTAATTGAGATGGGTATGGTAGGGCTTAATTGATTAATATATGTAAAATGTCATGAAATTTGCAGGTGAATGACACTTTAGAAATGTTAGGTGTGCCTTTCTTTATATTTTAAAATAACCAGTAAAAATAGCACTAAGAACTGATCATTATGAACAATTTTTACAAACACATTTACTTATAATCTTTCCACTGAAAGACAAATTATAATACTGTACAGTGAATACAGTTTGAAACCGTAAAAGTAGAAGGGGATTAACGTGCATTTCCATTCACTAGAAGGAGAAGATGAACGCTAATAAAATTTCCTTGTAGATAAAACTTTGAAAATATTATTTTCAATATGTCAGTTTATGGGCCTGTATTATGAAAATATATATATTCATATAAGCAGTCATTAAGCTTAAAATAGAATCTCTAAAATCTTTCAGTGGACTTGTCAAGTCTTCTTTTTGCTCACTTACCTGTTTAGTTGCTGATGATTGTTTTGGTCTTTGCTTTTTCTGCTTAAACAGAACAAATTTTAATTAGTATTATAAAACAGACGCCCTCAAACTTTTCAGGTAACAAAAGATTTTCAGACCTGTGGTTATTTTGTAACTAGAATTTCTTTCTGTGTGTGACAGTGTGGACAGTTCTGTAGCTTCATTAACATATGCATTTCTTGATAATGAAAAATTAACAGTAGGGAAGAACTGAATTTAATATTTTGCTATCCTTTCATTTGATTTAACATATGGAATAAGCAGAAATACTCTCCATGATGCTGCATCTTTGAGATTATTTCACCAGAGTTTTTTTTCTCCACTTCATGAAAAGTTTAATGTTTTTTCAACCCAATTTTTTAAAATCAGACTTGTACTAAATGTAAGGTCAAAGAAAGAGGAGAAAAGTACCCAAGTTAGCCATTAGGTCCAAGGTAGTCAGGATTTTCCACAAGAGGGTCCACCTGCTGTATCCAGGCTGCTGTACCTGAAGTCCATGTGAAACTGCATTTTGAGATTACATGGCTTCACTGCGGTGTCTTTCTTGCTTTGTTTCTTTCTTTCTTTCTCTTCTTGTTTTAGTATGGAAGTCTAAGACAGCTGACAAACTGGGAAAAAACGCTAGCAAGTTGGCTGGCTAATCTGGATATTTCTACCCCTTCATCATGAGAATTAACTGTGCATATTTCTCAAGAGTTTTCTGCTGAGAATAAAGTAATTTTTGTTGGTTACTGCCAGTTCTCTAAGAGCTCAATTTGCAAAGCTGTGTTTTATTCCTCTGTCCTGTAGTCCTGATCCATGATATTTTTTATGACAGCTTCCTTTTTGCTGGGTTCTGTCACATAAATCGAGTTACTCCACCAAAAATAAACAAAGGTTTTCTTTTTCCTCAGAGAGGAAAACAATTAATTTGCAAAAGTTGTGTGAATAATAATATTTTAAACTTCCTGAACCTTTTTTCTTTGGCTTGGTATGAAGTCTTTTGTAATATTACTGTGACTGAATTTTAAAAACACAGCATCATCCGTGACTAAATCTCTCTTAGCCTTCACTTTTTATTATAGAATTCACCCAGCCCTGTCTTAACAAGGTACAGAATATTCAGTAAGTGACCCAAATGTAGCATGGTAGTCTAACTCACTACATAATCATGTGAACTATTATGTCACTCAGATCCACAGCTATAACCATTACTAGAAAGAAATCCCAAACCAGAGCCCTGTGGTGTTTTTTGGTTTTGACAAGTTAATGGTGTTGAAATACGCTACACTGTCAACTTTGAAATTAAAGACCTTACACCATCGCAGTGTGACTCATACTATCTCAGTTCTGATCTGGAGACAAAGCCTGGGAGAGTCTGAAGTGGTTTTATTCTCTATGCCCATTCAATCATTGCCATTTTTTGCAAATATGCCCACTCTAGTATCTGTTTCTATGCTGATTTTGTAATGTGGACATCTCTCTGCTGGGACTGAAATAGTTTGTTCCTAATTAGTCATATAAGTTATCCAACACCATGAGCTGAAAGTAGCTTTACTCATCTGACTGCGATTTCCAGCATGGAAAGCTTTACATTATATTGTTAACAGTCCATCTTTATCTTTACTTGACAGCAACAATTATTAATCTGAAGCTGTGAACTGTCCTCTTGTGATTGCGGAAATAGTCCCCAGTATGATGGCCAAATATTAGCACATTTTCAGATACTTTTCTATGTATGGAGTCAAAGTTGGATTCCAAAATTAAGACAAGAATTTCCTTAAGTTTAGCATTGGTCTGTCTCTAATCATCTCTGCAGTATAAACAGGAAGTTTCTTTGTTTTTAGTCCGCTCTTTCTTTTGTGTTTCTCACTAAAAGAAGGCTTATCAAAATATGTATTTTTTTTTTTTGTTATTTGGACAGATGGCTCGGAGACTGAAACATAACGTGCAGCTAATGGAGTACCACTCTGTTCTCAATGAATGAAGCGTTACATTGGCGCAGCTTCTTTCCTTCTTTTCACTTTCCCCCTTGGATAGTGAGAAGGGTCTAGAAGAACAGGTTTTTGGTAAGAAGTGGGATGGTGTTTGAAAAGTTGTAAGGAATCTAATTCTAATATCACAGGACTTCTTGACCCACAAGTTGGATTTTTTTTCTCTGTATTTCCTGTTCACAGTAATACTATTTTCTTGTTAAAAAGCGGTTTCTGCAGAAAATACCTTACCAACTGCATGGGGCTCCTTTCTTCTTCCACTAGCTTCCACATGATTTTCTAGTTCTTGAAGAACTGAACTGTGTGACTGAATTATGCTAGATGCAGGACTGGAGAAGTTGGGACAAAAATGTCTTGGAGGACCAGCCAGGTACTATAGAATCTACAGTCTACAATTAGGCACTCTCTCTGCTTCATCTTTATTAGGCAAGGGGATTATGCATGTCACTGGATTTGAAGGATTTCTAAGTTAGTATATTTGCATGCAAGGAGAGTGGAAGAGAGGATTTAAACACTGAAGTCACCAGCAGGAAGATTCAAGAAGAGTCAAATTCAACTAAACCCCCTTTATTTCCCGTGCATTTTCTCTCATTTTCATGGAGTGTAAACCCTGTTTCTTGTAGTTGTCAGATTTACATATATCTCTCTATATTAATTGGCAATATATTGCTTGCAGAGACTGTACCTCTGTAACTTTCAGCTTTCAGCTCTTCCCTCTTGCATCATGTGTGCGCGTGTTCTTTTCCTAGTGATGTCTCCAGATGATGCAGAATTAATGCTAGCTGAGCTATATTTATCCCTCCTCACCCAGAAGGATGGGTGGATAAAAGTAGTGAGTAATGGGAAAAGTTGCTGTTTAACAAACTGCAGAGGATGGTGGCTTTTGTTTGAGCTCTGTTCTTTCATAGCCATCCAAATTGTTAGCAACCTTCATACGTTTCTGTGGGAATCTTTGGTACTTAAAAGGTACAACAAAACATAGCAACTGACTTTAGAACTGAACAGTAGGGAACTAAAACTTTTGCTCCTTAAAATACAGAAGTTACTCCATACTGAACTGAACTATGTTGACTTCTGATTGGACTGTATACCTGCCTACTGCTGTCTTTTCAGCAGCAGTATCATATATCTGTTATCTGTGTGGAAGGTTGTGGTTTTGCCATTTGCCGGTGTAGCCCGCTCAAAGACCTAAGATTAAAAAATGAGGCCACGGGAAGCAGGGAAGGAACCTGTTTGCTAATGTCAGGTATTCCCACA
Organism: Burhinus bistriatus; assembly: GCA_013397275.1. Classification (NCBI taxonomy): domain Eukaryota; kingdom Metazoa; phylum Chordata; class Aves; order Charadriiformes; family Burhinidae; genus Burhinus; species Burhinus bistriatus. Next base: position 216,326 of record VYXH01010599.1, read on the forward strand.
CCTTGGCATGAACTTCCTGATCATAGAATCTTCTGTTGGGGTAAAGACACCTGTATTTAGGGGTATAGGGTCTTAGGGGCATCGGACCCCTTCCAACATGTATTTTCAGTACTATATGCCTATTTATGGATAGGTCCCTCTTATTATGCAGTGTTGTTGGCAAAATAAGATGCAGGTTGTGCCTCCTTGGATTAATCAGGTGAATATAGTTCATTCTGCAGAAAAAGCCCTGCAAAACACCTCTGGTTGGTCTGGCATTTCAGTTCTATAGTGAACTGCCAAGACAGCTAGAACAGGAGAGATCAGACCAGCTACAAGCTCCTCTGGCCTCTGCAGCCACTTCCTTTGTTGTTTGATATTTGTATTCAAGCATTTCCTGCAATAATTTTGTTTTGTCTTTGTGTGACACACAGTCACTGCCCCAGACATTGCAGCAGAGACCTGGAACAAGAAAATACCTCGCTGAACTTCTAAAATCTCAAATCTGTTATTTAGAATAGAACTGCAATGTTGGATGGCCTCAAGTTAGACTTTATCCTAGCTTTAATCCTTTTTTTTCCCCAGCTCTGATGCATTTTTATCAGCAAGCAAGCTTTGGCGCACAAAGATGTGCAGTTGCTTCAGTATTGCAATTTACTTTCCCACGACAATGCAGCCAACCAACCCGAAATTCACATGTACGTAATGGATTGTAAGGAAGTATAGCACTTCAGGTTTGTTGTGAGTCAGTCATCTTACACTTCGAAAAAAATGATCTCTGTGTATGTGTGCAACATATAATTATAGGACAAGACGTAGCAACAGCTTCCATACAAAGATTACTGAATTCTTTCAAATTAAAATATTCCTATGATCTTTTATTAAGTGTTCTGAGCCTTCATGGTTAGCAACAGGCCTTTGAAACTTCTCAGGAGGATAATCCTGGCATGTTTTTTGTTGGCTTTATGAAAAAACATTTAGATTGCATGAATTACAAACTATTGAAAAATACCATTTCTTGTCTTTGGTTTGTGCTATACATTTCGTTTTGGCAACATGTCAAAATCCTTCAATAATCTACAGAGCTTGTGGATGCCCCGTGTCAGCACTTTCTTCTGCGTGCTATATATTCTGGGTGGGACACACAGAGAATCATAATCACCCTTCAGTTTGGAATATCCTTTTGCCACAAGTATTGTCCACTGGGAGCAAAGAAATGATGGTTCTACACTTGCTTCTTTTCCTGACTGGAAATAATAATTTTTATTATATAATACCTACTGTGCATTTACACCGAATAGGGTAAACCAAGACAGAGCATTGTCTACCGTTAGGGTATCAGCCTAGGTCTTGGGAGGTGTAGGTTCAGTTCCCTAGCTGACTACAGATAATGAACATAAGTTTTTATACAAATAAATTACCCTTTCTGTGCTTCGGTTCCTTTTCTGTAGGATAGGAAGAAGAGGATTTTTCTTCATAGGGTGAGAATAAATGCCTTAAAAAATGCTAGGTGCTCTGGTAATACGGTGCATTGAACAACTTTGTGATATTTTACCTGGTTGAGTTAAATTTACTTTGCTCTGTTCATTCTATAGTCTAAAGGAAACAGACTCCCATATATTAAAGAAAAAAAACAACAAAACCCAACCCTGTACTATAACATATGCTATGAGAAGGCAGAATTAAATTGCACAATTAATTGTTGCTATGTCTTAGTTGTTGAGCGCGTCACTTATTAAATGTAATTCTAGCCTAATAGCTATATGTGCTATATAATGTAACATAGGGGGATTTTTAATTGTATTTTGTCGACAAAACTGTAATTAACTTCAGTGGAAACCAGATGAGATTACTGGATAAAAATTTCAGGAAAGGTTTTTTTGTTTTTTTTTTTTCCCTTTTTTTCCCTTCTGTTATCAAAGCTTCTAGGTTGTTCTGGCTTTTGAAAACTCTTAGCTTATAGTATATTGCATTATAAAGCCTATACAAAAACTTACATTAAAAGAATGCTAACAAGGTTACAAAGAAAAGCTTTCCAAAGACATCAGAAAATGCTGAACTTAAAGGTACCTTTGCAATAAACCAGCAAGAGAGCTTATGTCAGAGCTGCATTCATTCACAACCATCATGTATCCTCACTGTGCTCATACCACACTGCTGCCATATAATAGGAAAATAATAATCCAATGTGTCCCAGAGGTGGTTTTAGACATAATTCTGCTTTGCTTGTGGACAGGGGAGGAATCAAAGAGCGAAAATGCTACAGTTTTGCTTAGAAAGTGTATCAGATTGGACATTGTGCTTCTGTGTTGCAGGAAAGGATAAAAAAGCAAAAACTCTAGATGAAAGTAAAAATATTAGCCCTCCTTTCTCTTATAGGAGTCTCCACAAGAATGGAAAAATGTAAATCAAGGCTATTAGTTAACAGCAGGAAACTCAAAGCAAACTGAGAGGTATTACCAGGGCCCATGGTAGTATGGAATAACCATTTTTCATTGGCTGCTTTTCTGGACAAATGTATCTTCGAGAGTTTCAAACGCACAAGTGTGGGCATACACTTCTGAAAAAAAATAAAAATCACTCTACTGTCATTTTAATTCAGCAGCAGAAAAAAAAGAAAATTTGTATGTCCTTATCTTCAAGTTTTATAGCACTGTATCACCCTGTCATACTAATATAGATCAAGAAAAGGTGTACTAGTGTATTGAGTGTACATGCATAACTTTTCAGATCCCTTCAACTTGTTTATCATTGGCTGTTAAATGTCTTTGTAAGTGGAAATATAAGAAATAGGTTGGAGATAGCAAAAGAGAAACTTAATTTCCAGCAGTTCAGTTTAGGAATGGCAAATGTCATCATTACTGCCTTTCTTTCTTTGGCAATAAGATTAAACTACATACTTTGTTATATTTTATCTTCTTTCCATTGTGTTTATTTTTTTCCTGTGTGTTTCACAGCAGAGAGTGCTAGTGATGCTATTTCCTGGGAGACATCTGAAGTCATTAGTTTGGACGTTAAACACCATCTTTAACTGTCTGCGATTAAAAACAGGTGTAAATGAAGCTATGTATGAATAAAATGTTCCTCTGGTAATATGGACAAAAATGTCTGTACTACAGTCAATATCTTACAGCTAAATTGATTCAGTTTGTATTAAACATTGTATTGCTGTGGACACTTACCAACAAATATTTTGAAACAACACTTTCATTGTGAGCATCAACTAGATGAGTTATATGGGTAAACTCTGACCCAAATTTACTGATGGTCAAGTTGGAAGGATTCTGTGACTTGGCTCGGATTTTCTTTTTCTGAAATGTTTTGCTTCAGAAAACTCAGTTTGTTCAAGCACACTTTTTTATCCAGAGAAATTATATATCTTTTTTTTAAGAATACAATCCATTGTTTGACTTCTCTGAAATGTAAGCTGATTGTATTCACGCACATGCAGACATACATGGATAGTGTGCTGTAAGCTGGAAAACAGATCATTTTGATTAACTCAGTCTGAAATATTTTTATGACTTTCAGTTAATAAAACATTCAGGATTGCTACTTTTTCCTCTTATAAACCTTCAATGTTCTTTTAAGATAGGAAAACAATTGTATACGTAAGTTTTATATAGAATTATGTAATTCATTTGGTGCTTGGTGCTATGCCAAATTTACTGTTGGTCAATGAGATTTCGTAATTGTAGCTGTGTATATGTTTTAGGCTAATGACTGCTAAAATGACTAAAAGCTTTGTTATTATGTGAAGAACTTAGGAAAAAGGACAGATCTAACAGGTATCTACAATGGTGCCAATACATTGCTTCCTCATTGTTTGGAGGCTGCTTTATAGGTATTATCTTATTATGAACATCTAGTGTTCTTTATTCAAGGAATGGGTCTGCTCAATTTGTTATATGTGTGTGTATATAAAAGAAAATATACTGAGCATATTAGTAACTCATTTATTGCAACTATACCCAAGAAAACTTTATTTAAAAAAAAAATAAATGTTAGTTTTGTCTGTAACTCGTGTATCAAGCAGTTTTGAAAATATTTTTTAAAAATCTAAGGAAATCATATTTGAATGGCCCATACAGAAGTGCTACCTTCTGCTTCTAATTGTGCAGTGAAACTGATAATTTAAATAAGCAAGTGATTTTTATATTTTGTGTATACATACACTGTAAAAAAAAGACATTTCAAAGGTCAACTAAGCCCCACTGTCATATAAATTTTCTACCCATACAAAGAATCCTCACAAAACTTTCAGCTTCTAAGCAACCACCACCAAAAATATATTCTATAAGTACAAACTTAGTCCTCTAAAGCTTTACTCATAGAGGTAGCTCGATCAAAGCTAAAGAAAACATTCAGATGATTCAGGCTGTGCGGGGCCAGGACTTAAGACGGTAGTGTTTCAGGATGCTCGGAAGAATAAATATATATTGTAAGGTGAAAAGCATTCTAAAACCAGAGGCAGTCTCACAATCATTTGGAATCTGTGCTATAAAGTGACACTGATGATCAGCAGGCTCAAAAGCTAAAAAAGCCCTACTGTATTTATATAGCACTGTAATGTATTTTAGCTTCATAATAACGAGGCACAAACTAATGAGCGCATTGACTCGTACGTTTGAAATCTGAGACAATGCTGTAACTTTGTTACAATTTCAGATTAGATGTTTTAAAATACTCCTTCAGTGGTAGACAGTTGCAGCTGTGAGTTTTCATTCCTTTTGCAAATCACGTGCAGGTGATGAGTGCTTAGAAATTAAGGAATAAAACAGAGACTCTGAAAAAACAAAGTTTGAGAAATTTGCCAATCATCCTGTAGGAAACTGGCAGCAGAATTAGGACTTTCAAGATGTAAGTTTTCAATGTCTAGGGAAGCATCATAACAAGACAGTCATCTCTCTTCTCCATTCCCCTGTTCTAGAGAGTTTTGTTCTTCACTTCCTGTACAGTATAATAGGCCCATGTTGTCACTGCGGTCGGTAGCACTCCCTGTTTGTTACACACCACAGGATTTGGATCTATTATTTTATCCATGGCAGATAATAATCTAGGCCATGTCTGCACAAGAAAACGCTGAATTGGTTTCAGAGGAATGATTATAAGGCAGATGCACTTAAAACAGTTTGCCCCCTCCTTAAGTTGTTTTTGTAATTTACAAAATTCAGCTCAACTGATTGAAGAGATGATAAAGTCAATTTAAGTCACCCAGTTTAGGGAGCTGCACCTGCAACTTTTCCCTCTAGACAAGGTCTTGCCTAGTAAGTAGGAGGATCAATGGCAGGTTAATGCAATTGGCAATATAAGAAGCTGGAAAAAACAGACGACTTACTATTTGTGTGTGCTATTTTGTAAACTGTTCAGGCAGGAATTTTTTCTTCGTAGATATCTCTAAAGTGACAGCTAACACTCTACTAAAATTAATACTAATAATATAGATAATGATGTGCTAAATTGTTTTCAATATAGTTATTCCAATTTTACAGGAGTCTAGTATTGAACTGAACTTACTCTATGAAGACAAATACAGCTAACTATAAAAGCGGGCCACTTTGCGCCTTGAGCTGTCTGTGTTCATGCTGATGGGAACCGCATGCTTGTAACTAAAGAAGAGATAAAAAGAGGTAGATACGGAAAGAAGAGAATGTATTGCTTTGTTCAAATTTACAGTTCACACAGTACTTGTTTTCCTTGGCATACGTTGTTTGCTATATAATCTAATAAATAAATAAAGGCACTGATTGTTTGAAGCATGTTGAGCGATGACCTGAGCCAGCAAGTATGCCTTGCCGGAGAACTCTTACTTACAGAAACAGAACTTTTATTCATCAGTGTAGGATCAGCTCATTTGCTGTGGATGAAGGGTTTGATTCTTCTCTGTCTTACTTGATACAAGGAAAATTAGATCCATGCAAAGCGATGGAGTTGTTCATTGACTGTGTTTTGATTTTTCTACATGTGGGCCCATTTCTATTTTTAACACAATACGGTAAAATAACAAGGATGAAAAAGTGGTACAAAATGGTTTTTTCCTCAGCTATTTGCTCTGTTTCCTGCCCAGCAGTCAGCGCAAAAGGAGAAATGGCTCTAGAGAGGGTGTAGTGCCACATCCCTACCAAGAATTTATTCTGTCGATAGTAAGAGGCAAAGCAGCAAGTACAGCATTGGTTTCTGCTGTGTTGCTGAATAAACTGTAGAAAGCGGTTTGCACTGTAGAATGTGAATCCTCCCGAAACTTATTTCCCCTCACAGCATGTGCCTCTGCTTTCAGCAGGAGCGAGTTATACTATATTAGCAATAAAGGGGAAAGAAGAGCCGGATTTTTAAAGGTGCTTAGGCAGCTGAAGAGGTAGGTAGGCGACTAATAGGATTTAGTATCCAAGCCTGGGAAACCCAAGTCTCTGAAAGTCTCACATACAATTCTTACAGAAAACCTTCAATTTCCCTACTCTGCCTAACTAGTGATAACCTACCATCATGCCATTATTTTAATTAGCAAATTCTCATGCCCTGGAAGGACTGGTTTGACAGGTATTTCTGATAATTCCAAAGATATTTGTTTTCCACGCAAACTGCCCTATATAGACAAAAAATACCGCTATGGGGATGTGGACCTCTCCTGTAGACACCATGGGATTATTTCTGCATGTGTTGCTTTACCAGTGACACACGTCTCCAAAGGCGAGTTACGCTTTTTGCCATGAACAAACGGGCTGCTCAGCAGGTGGAAAGCCACTCCAGATGACCTTCGCAGTCACCTAGCTCCTTCCCGGGAATGAAATCCAAGTCCCAATTCCCCCACCGCTGTCGCACCTATCAGCTATTTCCGTCATTTCTTCCCAGCGCCTATTCCACCCCTGTCACGGCCCGACGTGCGGTCCCGGCCTAGTGTGTCAAGGCGGCAGCCGGGCGTGCGGCGGTTGGACCTTCGCTCCGGGCGAGGCACGGCGGCGGCCGCCGGACAGGGCCGGCTGCGGCCTGCAGGCGCAGACCCTCGCCCCACGCCAACGTCCTGCCGCGATGCCCGCGGCAAGGGCCGCAGGGCGACCAGCCCCGGGGTGGGGGGGAGCCGAAGCGGCAGCCGGACGCCCCCCGATCTCCCTGGGGCCGCTGCCGGTNGCCGCTGCTGAGGGATCGCCGCCGCAGGGAAGGAGCCGAGGGGCCGTCCCTGCCCCCGACGGCGGGGGGGAGGCGGGGGAGAAGGCGGTGCGGCCCCCGGGGGTGTGCGCGGCGGCAGTGCTCCCTCTTAATGGGTAGGTAACGGAGCGGCGGGGTAGCTGGCGACAGGGGTCCGTCACTCTGCCGCTTCTGCTGCCGCTGCGGCCCGCTCTGGCGCAACAGGCGCGTTCCTGAGGCTGTGACCGCGCCAGGGNNNNGGCGGCGCCCGCGCGAGGGCTGCAGCCGGCGGCGGGGCCCGGGGCGGGTCCGGCGGGCCGAGGAGCGTGTGGCGCTGCGGAGCGACACCACCCCCAGCCCCCCGCGGTGCTCGGGGACCCTGCGGCGCTCGGGTTTGGGTAGGGGCATCCACTGAAGGAGAAGGGCTGAAATATGCTAAATGTTGTTCCTGCGGAAAGTGAGCGCTGTGTATGTTCCATTTTGGTTAAAGAGTGGGGAAGCAAACCAAATCCTAGTGGCCTTTACCCAGTGCCTTATTTGGCGACTGAAAAGTTTTCTGGCTCAAAATTGGTAGTGCTGCTGCTGAACCTGTGACTAAAACTAGCAATCCGCCCCCTTCCCCCCNCCCAAAAAGAAAAGAAAAGAAAAAAAAAAGGATAAGTGAAGCTTATCTTCTTTTTGAACATGGTTTGGCATTAAGTCAGGCTGCTGCCCATCTAATTGCTTCTTTAATCTGGTCGCTATTTCTGTGTGGAATTCATGTAAATGTGTGTGTGATGCAGAGGCAATTGGCTAATTTTGCAGCTGCTGCAGGAAACGGTTCCTGTGGTCTCTGTGGTGCACTGTGGCACTGAGCAACACGCTGCCCTCTTCCCTTGAGCATGCCTTGAGCCCCTTCCAGTAAAGCATATTCTTACTTTGGCTATGTGCCTAACATACAATCTTGTAACAACATCGAGGAAAATACAACGTGCAACTGAGTGGAAGTATTCTCCAGATGCAATTCCCTTCAATGGAAGGGAATATGCAATATCTAGAGTTCATAGATGACCTATTTGTTGATAGTCTTTAATAAAGATGTTACTTTATGAGTTACTAAAATTACAATGTCATTGTAAAATGATTGCAGAGATTAAATGGTAATGTCCTCTGCAACTAAAGCAGGAGAGAGGTGCAGCTGCTATCGACTGGTTAACTTATGTTTTAAATATTTTGTAAAAACTTTTTTTTTCCTGAATTACATACAGTGTGTTGAAGAGTCTGCAAGAATGTCTGAGACGTCCACAGCCTCTCTGATGCTGGGCTTTGTGGGAAACTCTCTGAACATTTCAGTGGGATATTGAGCAGGGCACCAGTGATAAGAATGATTGCCTGGGACCAACCTGTAGTAGATTTGAGTTGGAGAATTAGGCAATGGAAACATCTACATCCAGTTTTGAATCCCACATGATGTTCTGTGACTGGTATAGAAAAATCTAAATCATCTCCTGTTACTGACATGCCTTGCACTCAAACAACTGAGGAGTCTTGGGAAAAGTGAGCTTGCTCTCATCTCTCAGTGATGACATCTCTGGATGTGTACTTGAAAGCCCATACTCGTTTTGAGGGTATTTGGGGTGGATGCAAAAGGAAGACTACTGAACTATGTACATTTTATTGTTTTCTGGGTAAATGGTTTTGAACTGAAGGAATGAAAATGAAGAAATGTTATTCTTCTGTTGTCCAGACTACTGAAGTCTTGTTTTGTATCAGCATTCTTCAAGGATTGAAGAGCAGAAGAGCGGGGAAGTAACTCTTGAAAACTTGTTCAAAAAAGGCTGATCGTGTATTGCATCGCTGGCGGTCACCGCTGTTCTTATAGTAAAGAGAGTTCTTGGCTATCCGAAGCAAGTTCATGTCTGTGGGGTATCGAGATCTGAAGTTGAATGCGCATTGTGTATTTTATAGAAAAATAAATCTATTTGTTTTAAATTGAAAAAGGTGCTTGTACTCTGAGTCTGCTGAAGTGGACTTTGTGGAAGTAAAATTCGTTTTACAAGGCCTCAGCATTAAAAGGTTGTGACAGCCATATTTAATCTGTAAATACGTCCATGAATGATCTGTTTGTACCAGTTATGCAATTATATTTGTATATTCTAACAGTTCAAAGGCTGAAGCTTTGCAACGTTTTATGTATTTTGCCTCCTCTGTGCTCCAAAACACATTTGCATGAACTTTTTTCTTCAACTTTTGTTCTTGTGGAGCTAGAACATTTATGGCCAGGTAAGTTTCTGAAGCAGTGGGAATGCAGGTCAGAGTCCCTTGCTCCTTTTCGACCGCTCCTCCCTGGGTGAAAAGCCAAGTGGTGGTCTGTGCTCTTGCTATGTTTGTAGTTGCTCAAGATGGTCTTGCACTCCTAGCGTTAACAGGCATCATATTTTAGTAACTTCTATTTCATTGTGTTACATTGAACTAAATGCTTAATCCAAAGTGTTATTCTGCTGTTAATGTGGTGTCTTTCCACGGGTTTGCAAGCATTAGTTTAAAGAGATCTACCATTCAGTGAAGAATGAAGCAATTCTTGTATGTATGCCTGCATGTATGTTGTAAAGTGCGTTGCAGTTGTCTTGGGTGAAAACTGGAGGAAAAAAACCCCATGTATTTAATTCAATAATTTCTGCAAAATTCTTTCTGTTATGTTCAAACCATTAGGATGCCAACTACCCAAAACAGTTCTTTCCCTTTTGTCCTTATATTTGCTAAAGTCACGTGTGTGTCTGGTAGCAGGATTTATTGCAGGAGGTTTAAGAAGGGGAAGAAGTTGTTAAACTGAGCTTCAAGCTACCTGTTTACCTGCTCGTAAAAATTATTTCTCTGTTGTCAGCTTTATCTGTTGAAGTTATTGAACAAAATTAATTAAATGGGATGCCATATAGTAGTATCAGATTGCAATCATTTTTAGAGTGCAAGAGACTGGGATCACTTGCAAAAGTCCATACTGTCAGTCTGTTCTGCAGAGGAGTCTCTATTTTAACAGAAAATGAAATACTATCAAAACAGAGTTTGACTGACTTTTTTGCATATTTTTCATATAACATCTTTTAGGCCAATGGGATATGGCCTTGAAACTGACTATATATTAAAGATTTAAATAATAGCAATATCTTATAGACAGTGGTGTAACACAGTATTGAAATTAACTGGCAAGTTGCTATTTAACGGCAACTAAGATTTCTTTAGCACAAAATTTGAAATGTCAGTGTTTATACTGATATTTTGAACACTGGGAGGATGAGCCAATATAGATATATACAATTCATGACAATAGGTTTGGCAGGCTTTGTGGGGATTCTTTGAAGAAATCAAACCAAAGGCTTCCAAAACAATACAGCAGAGAGACTAGAAAAAGTTTAGCTGTTTTATTGTTTGTGTTTTTCTGGAAATATCACTCACTTCATCCTGGCTAAAAATAAAAATAAAATAAAAATCTGAGTAGACTGTATTTTTGCTACCACTAATTCTTCCTATGTTTGTTAAAGGTGGGTTAGATGGACTGGTACGAAAAAGCAGACATTCACAAGTATATTGGGTATAAGGAGAAGCATAATCTGAACGTAGATACTGAAGCCAAAAATCTTTAAGACACGACTGTCTGAAAAAAAGCTGCGTGCTTGGTTTTTCATACATTGGGCAGCCTTCTTGCTCTGTCCCTAGCACACTACTGGGAAGAATAGTCCCCTCAAGGAATGATTGTGAGAATGGGTTGACAGTACACTGCTTGGGTATTTCTGGACCAAACTTTCCAAAGCGATCTTTTAGTGTGTTTTATACTGAGAGGCAAACTAGCAAGTCCTTTGAATGGCTTCTGATCTTTCAAAAAAAATTTCTTCTGGAGTGTATCAGAATGATAATACAAAGTAATGTTAGATCAAAGTGTTAACAGTGGAATAGAACAAATGTGATGTATTTGATCAAATTATTTTTACCTGAAAGGAGACAACATATTGTACCTAAGATTTCAGATGTAATAAATATTAAGCTGATTGTATCAATAGGAAAATGAGATTGTGATAGACTCTATAGCAGTAAAACTTACAGCTTAAAGCTGTAACGAATATTTACTATGTTGTGTGTTGTCATTGGATTAGTGAGATGGAATCTGGACAGGAAACTAAATAATCCACTTACAAAATATTTTCTTTTTGTTTCCAATTCTCAGGTGTCCTACATCAGTCAAGACTGTGAAGAAATTCCAGAATTCCTAGGAAGAATATATGGACATATGGCAAAAAGGCTAGATCTTAGCTTCAACTTGTTAAGGTATGTGGCAATATATAGATTTTCAAGTGCAATATGGGACACCAAAGCCAAAAAGATAATATTTAATTTTTTTTTTTTTTCAAAGTAGAAACATACATGTATGTCAGGTACACTTACTTGTTCTCAAGTGGATGACACTCTTTTATATGCAATGTTTGTCTCCTTTTCTTGCACACTTGGAACACAAATAACCAGGTGAGTCTGGAAATTTCTCGTGTTAACACAAATAATGTCCAGTGAGGAGCTTACGGTTTCTTCTCTTTTCAAAATGGAAAATAAGCATCGTTACCTGAAGAAGTGAAAAATGGGATCAAAAGTGAATTGTTCTTAACCAAAACACAAGTAAGTGTGTGCTTCTCTCCCTTCTTTTTGTTTGTAGGTCTCTGGTTATTACCATAAATGGTTTGTAGTACTCTTTTCTCGGATGATGTGTTTTTGTTGTATGATTTTATTTTTGAGCAGTTGTGTAGTTAAGTGCAGTTAGAATTTATAAATAAATTCTAATTATTTTAATATATGGATTTATTTAGAATTTTATAGTATTCCCATTAGTTATTACAGTATCCTTTTTAATTTAATCCTTGTAAGAGCCTGGTGAGGTTCACCAGTATCTTTCAGGTTGGCAACTCTGTAGGTAAGTAGGGAGAAAGGAATGAAGTGTAGTCATCTGTTTAAGAAAAGCATAGTTTTTCAGTGGTGGGGTTGGACTCTTTTGAGTTTTCCTTTTATTTTATTGAGCGTAAGCTTATAGTCTGCTTGTAAGGAGTAAGACAGATAAAAGTAGTGTGCTGGTGCCTTGTTCTCCTAGGGGTAACAACTGCTGATTTTAACACTGATAAATGTTATCTCTGAATGACCGATTCCTACATGCAAGAGGTAGCAGAGCAAAGGAGGCACTAAACAATCTGTGAGTTGTTATTGTCTTGTAGTTCTGGCTGATGACTCTGTACTTACGGAAATTGTAATCAGAAGAGAGAATTTTTCTGGGGGAGAGAATTGAATGGGCATTTTTTCACTTTGTTATGAAGATAACTCAAGTTCTGCATGTGTATTCAGATTGAACATGTCATCAACAATATGCTCCTTGATACCTCTGGAGGTACTACCTCTGGAAAAATAGTTTTTCATTTAATTAATGATTTGAAGAACAGTTCCTCTAAGTTTGTTTTATTTCATAAAGCAAAATGTTAACAGTACTCTAGATGTAAAATACTACTTTAAAACTTCTAAGTCATTAGTTCTTTTTTTCATGGAGAGCTTAATTGGTGGTATATTTCTTAAATCTATGTTTTCACCCCTCTTTCCTTCCCTACCTAAACCACTATAACTTAGCCTGTTTTTCAGAAGGGATATAATTTGGTCTTATTGGGGTTTGGGGGTGGGGAGCAGGGCCGGGGGAAGTGTGTTAAAATCTTTTGTGGGGAAACATGAGAGAAAGTGCTAGTTTTTGGGGTAGCTGCAATCAACTTTTGATGTAGGATAGCTTGCTGTTGCAAAACTGTACATGTATTCTAAGGCCAGAAATCAGATTTGGGGAAAGGGGAGCGATGGGGTTTTTTGTTCTGTGGGTATGTTTTTGTTTTTGTTTTTTTCTTTTTTAGTTTAGGGAAGCTAATACTAAATGTGATGAGAATAGTAATGTTTTCTTATTTGAGCTGTCATACTTATGCTAAGCACATAGAAACTAAGAATGAAGTATTTATTACACAGTTGCTATTCAGACTGGTCTGCACTCGCATATGAGCACTGTGCTTGTATATTGTAGAGAGTCAGATAAGATGTAGAATAAATGTCATAGCCTTAAATGAATGTGAATTTAGGAGAGATGTCTTGGGCAGCTGTTTAAGCAAGCGTAAACAGTAAGATCATTGTAATCTTCTTTAAACAAATATTATTGCTTGAAAAATCTGACAATGACTGTATAGTTATTAGTTTTATGATTTTTTATCAGTGAATGCTTAATTTGAAAAGTTTAGTGTGTTGTTTTCAGTGGGGAAGAAACTAAACTTAAGTATCTTTAAAAAGGAGTTTGATTTTTCTAGGAAAACTTGCTATCTGTTGGTAAAGGCATAAGTTGAGTGAAGACGACCAAGGGTGATAAAAATCTAGAAGATAAAGAGAATGTTGCGCTTTGCTGGCACAATGGCTACTTGCAGTAAAGATGTTAATTTTCATTATAATATGATACATTGTTAGGTGAGAGTATGTGTGTGTTCTTTGAAAGAAAAAAAAAATGTCAGTGGTCACTAGTTTTTTAGCCTGTATTTAAGCCAGAGAAATGCTGAAATATTCAACAGTTACCTCTTCTCAGTGTTAGGCAGTAAGCAAGTACTTACCAACCTTTTTTTAATGTTGTTTTGCATAATAAGGTTTCTGTGTCCTATCCTAATTATGGCTACTGCCAAGTGTATTTTGGGAAGGAATCATCCTCCTGTAGCAGGCACTAAATTCTGTTACGTAAAAATGTCAATAGAATTTCTGACAACTTGACAATTACATTAAGAATTTAAGAAATTGAGCATAGAGGGAAGATTTTTTTAAATTACTTTTTAAATTTTGTGGGCAGCCGTATTTGCTTGTTATTTGATGTTGCTGTCATGGGTGTAGTGGCACGGAGGGAAAGAGAGGTATCTCTCTGTCATAGTAACGTGTTCAGCTTTGTGGTCAGTTGGCAGCAAACTCTTTTTGCAAGACCGTTCTGTCCTTTCTGAACCAGAAGCTCTGTGCAGTTGTAGACTTGCAGTCTTTACTGTGCATGCACACACGTGCTTATTCACGTAAGAGACTCTTATCAGAAAGAAGTGTTTATACTGCATGATACATGTCACAAAACTGTCTTATGCAACTGATATAATGTAATACTTGATTGAACAATTGCTTTAGTGAATTGTACTGATTTTGATACCACTGTAATGTAGCTAACTTTGTTGCAAAAGTCAGGGTAGAGCCAAGTAAGTTATTTTGCCATTTAAGGCTTTCCACTGTAAATGTGTGTTTTCAGAGACTTGTCCACGTATACTGGAAAAAAGGTGGGAAGACTGGCTGGTGCTGTTAGTGAAGTGGAAAAGAATTAGTCTAACATGCTGTATTTTGTGACTTACACGCAAACAACTTTTGCCAAGCTTGTCCCTTAATAACATACTCCAAGAGATGCTGTTGGGTTTTTCTGGGAAATATAGCTTGTTGTTTTGTACAAACCAAGGAGTTGTTTTGCCCCTGGCCCCCCCC
>VYXH01010599.1:231037-245876 GCA_013397275.1 Burhinus bistriatus
GCGCCCCCCCCCCCCCCTTTTTTTTTTTTTTTAAAACTTGTTGAGTTGATACGCATTTGGATAATAATTTAAAAAAAATTTAGGGATATCTTCTAATTAATTATTGATTGTTTTGGCACTTCTGTCTTTTTTTCTTGCAAAGAAGAGTAATTATGTGGATTCAGTGTTCTTATGTGTGGTGGTTTTGTTACTCAGATTTCTCCGATTTTTTTTTTTTTTTGGGGTGTGATGTAAACACATAGATGTACACAGGACTGGAGCACTAAATTGGAGGAGGGGAGTATTGTCATTAGTTCTTTTGTATTGGCAATTTAATAGAGAGGAAAATGTACATTTTTCACCAGTATTTTCTGACTTCAGAGTTCTTCCCAGGCTAGAGCCCCTTCCTCTTTATTAAATAAAAATTGGGGCCTATGTAGATGCTTAATTGTCTTTGCATCAGATGTGGTAAATCTAATAACAACAGTTGGTTAAATAATCACAAAAAGTTGCTCTTTAAAAGAATTGTCTTTCTTGTTTGCCCTTTTCCAAGAACTAGTGTCTCACCTTGATTATCCTGAGTGATCCATGAGTCCAGCTCTCTTCCTTCTGGCAGCCGAAGCAAAGTGACTGTTACCAGTCACAATGGTTACGCATCTCCCCTTTTCCCTGGGAGGGAAAGGAAAGATAGAGGTGAATGGCAAAAGGGAACTTTGTATGGGGATTCTGGGGAAAAAAGAGGAGTAACAGCAATTTGTTGTGTATGAGGCAAAGGGGAAAAACTGGCATGTGCTTAAGAGCATGCTGGTAGTAATCAGCAAGATACGGTGCCACTGGATTGCCTCCTGTTTACACCTCTGGCAGATGGAAATCCTTCAACCCTAGACCACTATAGTCCACTTGTGAATTATTTCTTCTCATGCTGTTTTCCTTACAGATTTTGTTTTACAGTTTCTAATGTCTTTTGTTTCCTTTTGGGTCTAACTGGGGGTTGTGAAGAAGATGGAACCAAACTCGTCAGATGTACAGCAAAAAGACAAGAGGCAGTTGTCACAGGATGCAGCAAGGGAATTTCCAACTGTTTGTAAGGAAAGGCTTCACGATGAGAAAGGCTGAGTGGAAGAGGTGCCCAGAGAGGCTGTGGGATCTCCATCCTGGGTGATACTCAAAGCACAACTGGAAAAAGCCCCAAGCAACCTAATCTAACTTTGAAGTCACCCTGCTCTGAGCAGGAGATTGGACTAGATGACCTCTAGATGCCCCTTCTGACCTAAATTATGATTCTGCAGCTTTATTGGTGTGGTCATCATAAAATGGCCTGAGTTGCAGCAGCTCTTTTGATTTGATATTGGTAGTGATTTTCAGTTATTTTGGAAATGAACTATTTACACTGTATATTTTCAGTAAGGCATGCTGCAGGAGCAGAGGTGTCTTGTTTTGGAAATCTGCTCCTGAGTCTCTCATGGCAACTGTATTTGATAGCCTTCCCTGATAATACAGTACCGTAAAGGCCACTATTTTGTTTCATAATACGTGGAAAGTATTTCCCAGTTCCCATTTAATGAAAGTATAGGGTACAGGAAGGAAAGTCACTAATGTAAGAGTGTTAGTGTTACTGGGAGGTTTTGCTGAAAAGGATTTCAAGGGGGAATGAAAAACTGTTGTTGATCATTGGAAGTTAAAGATTTAATTGAAAAAAAAAATCACCGGTGAAGGAAAGAAAGAAAGAAGTAAGTAGGAAGGATGTAATGTAGGTAGGGAGTAGAGATTTAGATGAGGTACAAAGATACTTTTTTCTAGATTCATCTTGCTGTCTTGTGGAGAGAAAAAACCCAACAAACTATTCAAAGGTTCTTTTATTTGTCTTAGTTAACTTTCTTTGTGCCAAATTTCTGCTTTCACATTAAAGGCTAAATGTGCTCCAGTGGTTGAATAACAAATGTCAGTGTTCTTGTACAAATAGGTGCCATGTTTTTGTAAATAACATCTACAGTTTGATTCACAGAGAAGTCCGTCTTCTAATTTTGTCTTCAGTAGTTTTAAACATGCAAGTTGTTTTCCTTTTTCTTACAGAGATTTCTTCTGGGTCTAAACTATGAGGCGAAAGGGAGAGTGAATCTTTAATCTTGGCCAATGAGGGAGGATTAATCCAATAATTGTGCTCATGGAGATACAGATATCTCTTCCCTCTCTCTAGGGTGCAGATTATTTCTGCTAGGAGCATGAATAATTTGCGCAGTATGTGCTTGTGCATATTTTCCACTGTCCGATTAAGAGGGTGTATGTATGAAAACATCCCCTTGAACTTTAATCCTAGTCTGGAATGTTCCTCCATGACTTTTGGGAGGCTAAGGCTTTGTAATATCCTCTCTGTGGACTAGAGATTGTTTTTTTTCTCTCTTCTGCCTACTGTTTTCTTGCCTGGGGGAATATACAAGCGGCGGCTTGAAACTGGGCTTCAGTTTTAGAGGGCATGTTCCTATTTGTGAGTTGAGTATGTGAAAGAGAGGCTTTTTTTTTTTTTTTTTTTTTTTTTTTCTTGCCACCTTCCCAGCCTGTGCAGCAATAAGACACGCAGAAGAAGAAGATGAACAACAAAAGAGATGGAAATAAAAGCCAGAATTCAAAACAAAGCATGACATATTTTTTAAAAGCCTTTAGACCGATCTTTATAGCATTTTAAAATGTTGAAGAAAATGCACTATTGTTAAAACTTTTTGATGGTTTTATTTATACGGTAGAAAAATATTTTCACCATAATTGGGTAACTCTTAATCGTAGCAATTGCATATTTATCAGTGTGAGGGTCTGTTATTAATGTAGCTGTCATGCACAAACACATTTCTGCATTAAATCCATTTAGTATGTGCATTATTCGGTCTAGAATGTCACCAGGACATCAAAGCCCCCTTAGGCATAAGAGCACAGTGCCCTGCTGTGGCTGCAGAAAGGGCTTGATCAATAAATGTAACATGTTAATGCAGAGCAAATAGAATAAAAGATTTCTTTGACAAGACATGAAAAATCACCTTGTGGCAGCTGGCATGGTGATGCCATTTCAGCGGAGACACTAGCAAAGTTGATCTGACAAGTAAAGAGGAGAGATGATGGTTATAAGGTGCTTTTGTTTCAAACTTCTTTCTTGACCTGTCAGGTTTTGAAGGAGCCTGAATGGCCCTTTTTTGTCATGTGAAAATTGTAGTCTTAGGCAGTTATGAAGCAGTTATCTCTTCTCAAATTGTGAATGCTGCTGTTTAATTGATTCACTTAGCATTTGAAACTGTCACGCATTAATAATTGCTAAATCCTGTAGATACTGCTCCAGTGTGTCATGCTTAAATGTGTAGTTATCAGAAAATTAATATCCTTAATGAACTGATGCTTTCAAACTAGCATTGCATGAAATCTCTTTTGCCCTTTCATTTGCTGAAGGTATATCAGCCAGTTTTCAGAGAAGCCCCTCCCAACAGTTGTGTGGTTTTATTTATTTTTTTTTTTTGATGCCCGACAAATGCCAGCTTTGCTTTGGGTACATAGTGTGCTCAATGACAATAAATATAGTAATTATGCTGGAGTTAGTAATTAACATAATTATAGTCAATTACGGCAAATACAGTGCAGAGCTAAATAAATGAGGGTGAGAAATTAGCAAGCTAATTGATTTACCTTACTTGCTGCTTTTTCTCCTGCAGAAAATCTGCAAGTTGCAAGAAAGAGTGTTGTTTACAAATAGCTAATTGTGTTGTGAAATGATTCTGTCTTATGGCTCTCACTCCTATTTCTTTTACACTGAGGTGAAGAGGACTGAAATACAGGGTAGTGGTTAGAAGGAGAAAGGAGCTGCTGGTCTGTCCTCGCTGAACGCTTTGAAGGAAAATGTATGTACTTGCATTAATTTTTAGATGCTTCTTGCAGTATTGAAAGGGGGAAAAAAAAAAGTTGTGATTCTTTACAAATAGAACACATTGCTACAGAAATTGTGGTCATATATTTTAATCCTCTTAGATATGGCCTGAGTTATCTAAGAGACATGTATCTATCTGTTTGTTTATTGACGTTAGAGAGATCTGCACAGCACTGGGTAGCTAAAGAGAATTCAAATCGTTCAAGTAATCCAAGTGTGTTGAAACAATATGCCCTTGTTCAGCCATCAGTTTCAATAATTTAGAACCATTGGACCAGTGGAGATGCATAGTATCATAACATTTGTGCACATTATAATTGCCTGTTTTGTTTCAAGATGATTTATAGTATGTTGTCTGAAATAAGTGTATTGGAGCTATGCAGTTAATCTATTTCACTCTCCCTGGTTTTTTTTGTTTTCTTTCAAGCATGACCACAGTTTACTATGTGAAAAGGGAATTAATATGTTTAAGTATTGCAGATTTTTATTGCTTTTTTAAAAAATGATGTTTAGTAGTAGCTGAGATATCTTTCTTACTCTAAGAAAACAGTGGTTTACAAATGTTTGTAAGTTTTATATTTGAAATAGTTCACTGTTTCAAGGTAAATAGAATTGTATTTAGAGACTTCAGCAGTGAGATAGGGTTTTCCACAGCTAAGCAATCTGAAATGTATAAATTCTTGATAATTTTTCTCCTACTGTGGTGGATTGACCCTGGCTGGACGCCAGGTGCCCACCAAAGCTGCTCTATCACTCCCCTCCTCAACTGAACAGAGGAGAGGAAAATATAACAAAAACCTTGTGGGTCGAGATAAGGGCAGGGAGAGATCAGTCACCAATTACCATCACAGGCAAAACGGACTCGACTTAGGCAAAATTAGTTTAATTTATTAGCAATCAAATCAGAGTAGGATAATGAGAAATAAAACCTAATTCTTAAAACACCTTCCCCCCACCCCTCCCTTCTTTCTGGGCTTAACATCACTCCTGATTTCTCTACCTCCTTCCGCCTCAGTGGCACAGGGGGATGGGGAATGGGGGTTGTGGTCAGTTCATCACACTTTGTCTCTGCCGCTCCTTCCTCCTCAGTGGGAGGACTCCTCACACTCTTCCCCTGCTCCAGTGTGGGGTCCCTCCCACAGGAGACAGTCCTCCACGAACTGCTCCTGTGTGAGTGCTTCCCATGGTCTGCAGCTCTTCACAAACTCCAGCGTGGGTCCCTTCCATGGGATGCAGTCCTTCAGGAACAGACTGCTCCAGCGTGAGTCCCCTGCAGGGTCACAAGCCCTGCCAGCAAACCTGTTCCAGCATGGGCTCGTCCCTCCACAGAGCCACAGGTCCTGTCAGAAGCCTGCTCCGGTGCAGGCTCTCCAGGGGGACACAGCCTCCTTCAAGTGCATCCACCTGCTCCAGCGTGGAGTCCTCCACAGGCTGCAGGTGGATATCTGCTCCACTGTTACCCTCCATGGGACATCCTCCTTCACTGGCCTTGGTGTCTGCAGAGTTTTTCCTCACAGATTCTCACTCCTGGCTGATGCCATGCAGTTTTCCCCCCGCTTCTTAAGTATGTTATCCCAGAGGCATTACCGCCGTTGCTGGTGGACTCAGCCTTGGCCAGTGATGGGTCTGTCTTGGAGCCGGCTGGCATTGGCTCTGTTGGACACAGGTGAAGCTTCTAGTAGCTTCTGCCAGAAGCCACCCCTGTAGCCCCCCTGCTACAAAAACCTTGCCACGCAAACCCAGTACAGCTACTATTGCAGTAATGTATCAAGTTCAAATGAGTACGTTTGTAGTATGAGGTGGGTACTTAAAGTTTACCTGTAAGGGATGTCCTACAGTAAGCATTAGATGGTGGGTTTTTTTAAGTAATGTTGAAATGTTATGAATGTCTGAAAATAAATGTACACTAACGCTGCTAAGGGTGGTCATTCTTTAGAAGCAATTCGGTTGGAAAGCAATTTGCTAAATGAAATATTTATATATACGGAATCATTTGTATTACTTAAAATTTACAGATGTAATGGTCTTTCAGATGAAGTCTTACATGTTTATTAATCACTACGGACTACGTTATACATAATTCTCTTAAAATAACTGTGAAATAGTCTTATCCTACTAGATGGATTGAAGACAAGTGTGATGATGGGTTCGCTTTCTACATGGATAACACCTAGGGAGTTGCATATGATAAAGTTTTATAGGTGTATGTCTGTTGTAAAAATGGAAGGAGAGTATTACAAGTAACAAAAAGGATTTTAGACTTCAAATATTAAATCTACTTTTGGTAATTGATAGACAATCAAAACTAAATCTACTCCTTGCTCTCTTTCCCCCCCCCCTTTTCCTTCCCACCATGCCTCCCCCTTTTGAAAAGTGGCATTTCAACAGGAACCAGATGTGATCTGGGTAATGTATAAGGAAATTTTTTTTTTTCCCCTTTGAATACTTTGAATAATATTAAAAAATACTATTAAGATATAGCTTGTCTCGCATACAATAGCCATACCTGTGTTCTGTTATTTTGCCAGCTTTAAATGTGACTATAGAATATTTGCCTTTACAAAGTATCTGTGTGTTTTTTTGTGACTTGTATATTTTTCTGCTCTGTCTTATTTGCAGTCATTGGTTTATTGTTGATATGAAGGGGACCAGTCAATGACTAATTTTAAAAATATCAGATTAATAGCTTATGGTATGTATTTAAATATCTCACTGATTTCAGCATACTGTGCCAAGGATGCAAGTTGTTTTTTTTGATGGATAAGTTATTTTTCCAAACTCAGTGATACATAAGGACAAACTTAGAGTATAAATTGTTGTATTTCAATCTTATACTTGTGGCTGTTATCTTCTTTAGTCCCAGCAGCCTCTCTCTTTGTCCATTGATCCTTGCTTGACTTTTTATGGCCACATAGTCACTAACGGACTGTGAAAACACTGTAGTATATATACCTCTGACCCCCCGTGCTGGCTGTTATCCATTGATTTACTGTATCTGACAGATCAGAACATAAGATTGTTTTCTGTTCTGCTTTTCTCAAGAAGGCTTAACATTGTGGAAGGAGAGTGTATCACGTGGCAGAATTGGGCAAAGGCTTGTTACCTGAACCTTTGGTGGGGGGGTCAGTGTGTGTTTATACTGTGTAGTGGAGAATTCTTGGGAGGATTACTAGAGCTGTTAAATCTAGTAAAAATGCTAAACATACCGCACAACTTGACATTAAGTAAAATGAAGTTGTGAGCTCAAACTGTTCCATCCTTAAATATAGCTAGTGAATATTACTGTGGTGGATGATGAAAGGTGTTTTTTTTGGTGACATCCATCACTATAGGGCTGTTGCAATCACAAGTAAAGGTGAAATCTGTACTCCTGAACAAAGGTGAGTAACAAACTCCTTGAACTTGAACAGAGATCGCATGTCATATTAAGCATCCGTTGACTCGAGGCTGTTCATAAGGCCTTTTGACTGAGGCAGAGCATTTCCTAGTGAACTGATGTTTGCATCACATCGTTTTCTTTCTGTTTGAATGAGTGGAGAGTGAACTGCTTTCTCTTCATCTGGTTTCCTGTGTGAGATTGGAGTTGTTTTTTGGAGTGATGTCAGGAGGCTAAATCCACACAATCTGCGTTTGTCCTCTGGGTACCCGGAGGGCTTATTTCACTGGCACAGTCAATCCAGCTCCTCTTGTGAGAATTGTAATCAGTCTTAAACAAAAATTAGTTTTTGTTTTGAATTCTGAATGACGAGAATCTATGTCAGATTGAGGGAAAATCAATTAGTTAATAAATGGAAGACTACCACAATCTACGGAAAGTATTGGGATTTGGAGGCGAAATAGTTTGATGCACTTGTTTTAGCTTTCAAAGAATGTCAGTAGATTGGAGTAATGTGTTGGTGATTTCTCCTGCATAGTCTATGGTTACCTGGATTTTAAGACTGAGAACTACTCTTTTAAAGAGTGTTGGGGGTTAAAGAAAAGGACATGATAAAAAGCATGTTATAAATATAGTAATCAGATGGAACATTCTTACTTTCTGACTTCCTTAATCTCTCTTACTCTAAAACAGTATTTCCTCATCACTGCTGTTGTGAAACAAGAGCGAAGGACTGCAGAAATAACTGTTCTCTGAGGACAAGGAGCTTGACTGAAGGGAAGAACCTGCATTAACCCTGGAGCTATTGACTCTGTCTTTTCCTCTCTGTTCTGTTGAAAGGTATCTTCTTCTCTTCTTAATGCAATACACAGGATTCCCAGCATCTAGTTGGAGATGTAAAGAACTTGACTAGTTTTGCTTACCAATCACTGAGTGAGAAAGGTCTCTGTCCTCCAGTATTCAACAAAGCTGGTGCGTCGTCATGGTACAAATAGCTAGGTGGCATTTGGCAGGTAAAATCCTTACAAGCTTCTGTGCATGCATTGCTTGTTACACGTTGTCTGATGTGGTTTGTGCCATTTTTGAGATCTCGGATTTTACATAAATCATCTTTACATAAATTATCTTGGAAATGATTTTTCAGTTTAAAAAGGCGATCCCCAAACCCTTAGCTCATGCAAGCGTGAAGAATGAGTATCACAGAAGTGCAAAAGGGCCATGCATTTTTCTCAGGCTCAGGAGCCAGCATGTCAAACCAGACATGCTATACAATAATTATACTGTCTTTAAGGTCATACTTAATGCAGTGTTACAGCTTAGTTGTAGCCTTTACCCATGAAGTGATGCTGGTAATCTTGTGAAATTTTATGATTTCTATTTCTGTTCTTGGTTTGTTTCTCCTGGTCTTTCTTTCTTGACCATTCTTGCCTGAGTGAGTTGCTCACTGGTGGAGTTGGAAGATCGTTTCCTCTCTTTATAATTTCTCCTCCATTTTTAACTTAATTTGCCCACTGAGTCCATAAGTGGTAGCAGTGAATGTGCTTCATATAATACAGCCATAAGAGTTTGTTCATTTTTAAAACCATCTCAGCACTCATGTTTGTAGGAACCCCTGCTGTGGTGAAAGACTATAGAAATCACTTTAGAAAAAAACCCCACAAATAAGAGATGCAAAATATCTAATGTTAGGGCATAGTTTGTAATCCATCCAAAACTCAGGGAAGTTGATAAGCTCTTGCAAATTGGACCACACTTGAATAGCTTCTCTTCAAGTGCTTAAGTGTAATGGTTTTCCTGTGCAGTTGGTACATGAGCTGTACTGGTAGATAGTAGTACTTGAATGTGTGCACACTTCCAGTTCATTTCTTCATAGAAAGCATAGTGTGTGTGGGATGCTGTTGTCAGAAGTAGTTTACTGGCATTTAATGCATAAATGCACACACAGAGACGCACACACAAACCAACATCTTTTATATAAACATCTTTATAATGCCTTTGTATATTATACGTATAATATATAAATTATATTTTTAATACATAAACAATTGGGGGTGATACTCTAGTATTTGGTCTACTTTGATTCAGCACTGGCAGTAGGGCTTTGCCAGTGATAACTTTCTCATACTCAACCTAGAAAGAAACATGTTACTTACAGGTTACTAAAAAAAAGATACAACACATCGGAGATGGGTGATTGGGAGAGATAACTGATCTTGAGGGAAATGGACCAAAATGGGAGCAGTCTTGGGATGAAAAAGTACTTAAGTAACAAGAAATTACAAATGTCTATCTCACTTTTGATTGTTTTAGCCAAACCTACCTCCATTATCACAAGTTTTTTGTTATTTTTAAACTCTCTACTCCCTTCTTTGCTCCCTCCTCCATAAGCTCTCAGAGGTACTCAGTATTGGTCTTGGCATCAGCTCTTATTGAGGCTGACAGGAGGAAAGTTACATCAGCATGGTGTTGTTAGTCCAGTGGTGACTGATGCGTATTTCAGATTATGGGCTGTTTGGCATAGATAACAACTCACTGTGTTTGGGCTTGGTAAAAGTCAGGCTCTAGCTCTGTTGATACTGTTGTGCCAAAGACTAGAGTGACAGTGTTTGGCTTATTACTTGTCAACTCCAAACTTAATTTTTTATTTTTGTAAAACTAACAAAGGAAATTAAAAGTTGTGGGGGATTTTTTTTTTTTGTGGTGTTGTGTTGGTTTTTTTTTGGGTTTTTTTTTTTTTTGGCATGAAGCTTATGTGCTCAGTTCTCTCAGCTGGTTTTTATATAATGTATTGGACTGACGCAACCATTTTGAGTACAAATGCTCAGTCCTTAATTTTTGAATTTGCATTAAGCAGTATTTTTCAATGCTTGTTTTGCTGAGTGTTAAAAGATGGGGCATATATGTTGTTAAAATATACTTAATGATATTGAAAATGTGGCTCATATTTTATGAGCTGACTCTGCATTTCCCATTTGGCAGGTGGGCTGACTGGTGCTGTTTATTCCTTGTGAATATGTCCAATGGAAAGACATCATAGTGCTCAGTGTCTTTAAATTACATTCAGAAATGTGAGCTGCCTTTCCTTTAGAATGTTAATCTATGATCAGACATGCGGACAGGGATCTCAGTTTATGAATTGAACAGAAAAGCTACCTATTACCTATGTTTAATAGTTGTGTTTTTTTTTTTTTAAATCATTTCCAACCATTAGTTTGAAGATCAGAGTTAGCATATGTATTCTTTGTAGGAGAGGCATGTACTTGTGGTGACTGAAATGATTTCTTTAGTTTAGGTATTTATTCATAATGAGTATTTGTTTTTCTTTTCTTTTTTTTCTTTTGTTTTTCTTTTCATTATTTCAAGACCAGTATATTTTAATTTTAAATCCTTCAGTGTCTGGGAACATCCAGTTACCTATTTAGAGCAACAGAGCAGCTTTTTATGACCAGGATATGGTGAGTGAAGTTTTATTTTTGTGACAGTGGTTTGAGGTTTTTGTTCATCTATTTTTGGTCTCATTCTCTTTTACCAAATGCTAAAAACACATTTTGTCTCTTGAGTGTAATATCTCTTAAAGCACAAGGAATTGCAGCAGAATTGTCCTCAAACCATTTTAGATGTGAAGGGTCCAAGATTTGCTGCAGTGCCATGACTCTGCACGGCCACGTGGCCACAAAAGCACTGGGTGAGAATGCTGTGTTTTAGGCTTCTAGGACTTTCAAGTAGCTGGAGAGAAAAGATGAAAACTTGACCTGGTTACATAAATGATAAAGGGTACTGATTATTTTAAAGCAATTAAAGGCTGAGGGAAAGGTGTTCTAGACTTGCCAAGGATTAACAGTATATTGGATATTCAGAAAACTCTGCTTCCAACACAGTTACTTTAAGATAATTTGACAGTCCAGCGTGTGGATGTTAAAATTACAGCTATTCAACGATCTGAACACTTCTTTTTCTACCTATTGCATTTAACACACTCTCTGTCTTGGACAGTGAAGTACTTTGGAATAGCACAGAAACAGTTACGTGTGAAGGTGATTATGTTGGAATGGCTTTGGGAAAAAATTGTCAAATACTATGTTTTCTGAGAAAATGAAACTAGCCAACTAAGTGAGAGGCTGTGTATGTGTCCAGTGTTATTTCCTTCCCTCACTCTGTGGCTTCTTCCTCCCCACTGCCTCCAGCTCCTTAAATCAGCAGAACGCTGCTGAAGATACTGCTGAGAGATTTGGGTGCAGTTGGAACACGAGGTTCTTGCTTTCTGGCAAAGGCGCTCTCTTTTGTTTGCTATGTTGCTTGTAATCAGGAGCCAGGCATTAGCTAGCTCAGCTGTTCCTGTACGGTATTGGTTCCAGTTCTACCAGGTGCATGATTAGTAAATTGTCTTCCAGCCTAAGTGGGGAATGTCAGAGGGTAGTTCCATTTCTTTCACTGTTAATTCTTTGGCTTCCTTTAAATAAGTCATATCAACAAATGGTCTGTTACTACCACTAATAATAGGGCTTTTGAAATGTGGACGTGTCTCTAATGAGAATCTGTCTCAACCCATTTAATATGGGCCACTGCTTTGCCACCAAATTACAGACTCTGGTCACTGCAACCACAGGTGGTTTGAAACAAGGGCTTCACCTGCATTTAAATGACTGAGCAACAGAAAAGAAGTTTCTAAAGTTAAGGAGACTAATGCATTACTGTAGATTTTGTTTTGACCATCGTTTGTCTCACTTTCTACTAATTGGTAAACGGACAAAGAGACGACATATGTCCGTATTGAGCTAAAAGCGAACGGGCAAGGGTTTCTCGGTGTGTTTTAGTACAGCAGATGAAAATCTTGGTTGCTGTAGCCCTAGTGTTTTAAGTAAAAGAATGAAGTCAGCTTTAAGGTACTGTCTTGCACTTTTTGTTTTGTGTTTTTGGTGTGGTGTTTGTTGTTGTTTTTGTTTTGTTTTGTTTTTTCATTTTCTTTCTGTGTGGGGACGGAAGTGAGCTGGAACCAATTAAGACTAATGTGGGCTTCTGCGCCCTAGTGAGTGGAGTGAGACTATTCACACCCTTTTTTTCCCCAGTAAAAAAGCACAAGAAAGTCTACAAAAAAGATATGTAGGTACAGACTGATGTTAAAGGTTCATCTCTTAAGTTCCTAAAGCCAAACAAAATCTGAACTGAATCAGAATTCTCTGTGTCAAGAAAATTTGCTTACTTACACTGCTGCTTTTCAAACCTTTTACTACTTGCAGAAAATAATAGAGATTTCCTTTCATTAGATTTTGTATGCTGAACACAAGTGAGATCCTTGATGTTTGAATCTATCCAGTTGAATAGAAATAATCTTACTCATATTATAGAGTGCGTTCACATCTGTGCATGTATGGAGAAAGCTAGGTGTTACTCATTTCCATCCTGTGCAGGTCTATTTTTCTGCAGTGTTTTTGAATGTCTTCCTTGCCTTTTTGCTACAGAGCATTTTATTTATTTATTTTAAGGCCTTCATGGCTCTTTAAGTGGTTGTTGAGCAGAGAAAGTAAATTGCTGTTAAAATTCCCATACTGGTGATTCCAGCTAAACCAACCACAACTAGGGTGTGAAAAACAAACACACGCGCACCGGTTTTTTCCTCATTGGTGTCTAGCTAGCAGAGTGCGTGAGAGTAGAGAGCTTTGACCCCAGAGAGCTTTGCACGATAATCTCTTTTCAGATTCTTGTGTAAATCGTACTAAGGCTCCATGTGTAGACTTGACAGTACCTCTCTGCACTTGACATTGTAACTTAAAGCTTTTATGTTACTTAAATATACTAAAATGTACCCTGTACAAAACTGCAGGTGCTGCTACGCTTCTATTAGAGCACGGTAATGCTTGCCTTAGAAAAACTCTGCGGCTGGCGAAAGAGTTAAGCAAAGCAGCCAGAAACCATTTTCAGCTTTTACTTTGCAGATACAACCTTTTAAGCATACCTACATTTACCTGCAATGGCAATCGTTTTGCATTTTAATGACAAATCAAGTACGCTAACTTGCATTTGAAACGAAAGTGCCTTAAATGTCTCTGGCTGTCAGAATGAGATGTTAGGAGCTTGATGAAAAGAGAACAAAGAAGACAAAGTATGAAGCCTAGATACAGAGCAAAATGAAATAAAACCTTGTATGGCCTGTCAGGGGTGTCAGTTGATATTCCTATCTAAAGCACATTATAGTATTACTTTGCAGCTCATAGCTTACTCATCTGTCTTTTTTAATTCATCACATTCTAGCCCACATCTTTTAAGTCCCATGTGTCAACAATGGAAGAAATCTGTTAATTGACAAATGAGTGTCACAAATGTGAATTGGTGCCTTTACATCAGAGGCAGGTAGTCTCTGTTGTTTTTTGTCGGCTCTATTATTGGCATAAGCCAGTGTAAGACATCTGTCTTTGCCAGAATGAGAGATGACAGCCAAAGAAGGGCTGTCATTGTTTTAGTGCATGTTCATTCTGCTGAGATACTGTATAAAGATAAAATGTCAGTTAAAAGAATATGAAAAACTATTGGGAGGAAGTCCTTAAATTACTTGGGAAGGGGATCCGGGAATTGGTGCCAGAATTGAAATCTGAACATTCCAGTTTGCATCTATCACATCAATTTAAAAATAATACTTTCTGAGTAACTGGGTCAGTTTATAAGGCATTTAGGAAAACGTTATGTTGTGTTGGCATAATTAGCTCATAAGATGGAAGGAAAAACATACCTCCACAGGATATGAGTTTATTTATTACAAGTTCATTTTTCAGACATGTATAGAATTGTCTCAATAAAAATATGCTGTGTAGCATCTCTGGCGTTGATTTGCATCTCTTTTGAAATATTGAAATTGCTCCTTTCCAATTTCTTTTTCTGTTATAGTTCTATTTTAGATTGATGAATAACATAATGAAATAAAAAGCATAGCCAGCTGTGAGTTGATGAGACAATTAATAGGAAGAAAATTATTAACATAGTTCTGGGGTGTCTAGAGGGTGTACAGTATACAAAAGTTACTCCCAAATCACTAAATCCCTTGATTGCAATGAATGACTTTTTAATATCGGATAGTGAAAGAGAGGGAAGAATGTTTTAATGGAGCAAGTAGAAAAAGGGAATGGAATAAAAATGTCATAAAAGGCTGCTATTTTGCTTTTTACTTTGGATCAAAAGTCATAAGAAAGATAGATCAGCACATTAATCTTCAGCAACTTTATCAACTGTATGCTATAGGTGCTACAGAACACTCCCCGTGCACCCCACTCCTTCCAGAAAAACCTGTGACTTGGGTTCTAAATGACCTTGTCTGAACCTTGGGGTTTTTGAGGACTATGTTGAGAGAATCAGGTGAAGGGACTAACTCTTGATCTGTAGAGAGACTGGCTGCATTGAAGTTTCAAGTTGGATGTTTCTAAACAACAATTTATTCAAAGTCCTTAATTTTAAAATTACTTGGGTTTGCATTTTAAATAGACTTGTCAATATAGTAGATTTTAGAAGTTATCAGTTTTGATACTACTTAATACAGATATAATTGTCATTCATAAATTTGTAGGATTTGTGTGGTGGGTTTTTTTTTTTTT